>LZPO01066725.1:20150-31715 GCA_001675575.1 Neotoma lepida
AAAGGCGTGCACCACCACTGCCCGGCTATGTTTTTATTTTTATTTAACTTCTGGAAGACTTTTATTTCTTTCTCAATTTCTTCTATGATACCAGCATCATTCAGTAATGAGTTGTTTAATTGCCATGAGTTTGTGTATTTACTAGAGGTCTTTTGCTGTCACTTTTAAATTTTCTTTCATTGTGTTCAGATAGGATGCATGAGGTAATTTCAATCTTTTTGAACTTGTAAATTTTTTGTGTGTGTGTCCCAAGATGTGGTCTATTTTAGAAAAGCTCCCATGTGTTGCTGAGTAGAATTTGTAATTTTTGGTGTTTGAGTAGAATATTTTGAGATATTTGTTCAGTTCATTTGATGTGTGATGTCTGTTAATTCTGATGTTCTGGGGTTTGTTTTGTTTTGTCCAGATGATCTGTCTATCGGAGGAAATGGGTTATTGAAATCACACACTATTAATAAACTGATGTTCATCTGTTTCTTTAAATCCAGTAGATTTTTTGGGGGGAGCATAGTTTAGTGCATATATATTTAGGATAATAATGTCTTCTTGATTCACTGTCCCCTTGACTAGAATGCAGTGTTTCTCTTTAGCTCTTGTGTTTCATCAGATATTAGAATAGCCATGCTTGATTCCTGGCCCCATTGGATTGGAGTGCTTTTGTCCATCCTTTTACTCAAAGGCAGTGCCTATCTTTAAGACAAAGATGTCTTTGTTGGATCTATCTGCAGCAGACAACTAGATTTTGTTTCTTGATCCATTCAGTCAATTAGTGTCTTTTGATTGGGGAATTGAAACCGTTGATATTTAAAGTTATTGTTAAAATGTATGTGTTAATTGTGGTCATTGTATTGTTGATTTTTTTGCTATCTCTGTTTTCAGCCTGAAATAATGCTTCCTGTATTTTCCTTCCTGTATTTTTTTAAGGCTGTTTATGTCATGGAAATTTTTCTTTCTCTTTCAATTATGGCAGATAGTTTTGCTGGTATATTTCTCTAGGTCATTCATTATAATCTTTTAGGACATGAAACACATTGTTCCCAGGCTCTTCTGGCTTTCAGTTTCTATTGCAGAACTGGCTATAATTCTGATGAGTTTTCTTTTATATGTGATTTGCCTTTCTTCTCTTGCAGCTTTCAATATGCTTTCTTTGTTAGGAATGCTTGGTGTTTTTATTATGATACGCTGTGGGATTTTCTTTTCTGGCATTGTGTTTGGTGTTTTGTGTGCTTCTTGTATTTGTATGGGTGTGTCTATCCTTGGTTTGGCAAAGTTTTCTTATGATCTGGTTGAAGAGCTAGTCAGTGCCGTTCACTTGAGATTTTTCTCTCTTATCTATGAATATAATTCAAAGATTTGGTTTTTTCATGATATCCCACATTTCTTGTGGTTTTCTGTTTTTGTTTACTTGTTTCATGTTCCTTGCTTATTTGTTTTTTTTTTCCTTAGAGGCTTGATATTCTATCTTCTACTTGACTCATTCTATTTTTAAGGCTTTCCTTTGGCTTTTCTAGTTGGACTTGAATAAATAGAGCCACCTCCCTCATGAATCCACTGAAATAGATGTTAATCCTTCCTATTTTTGTCAAATACCAGATGAAAAGCCATCATACATGCTACATATATCTGCTTTTTCAAAAGGCCATAGATGCTAACTGGTCACTATGATTCAGGCTATCGCTAAGAAATGCTAACTCTGGTGCTAACCTTACAGGTTGGGTGCATAGTTGACTGTATTCATCATTTTACAAGGAAAACTGTAAGCATGCTTGGGTACCAAAATTTAAAAGAACATTAGAACTTGAAGATAAGATACTGTTGCTGAAGACACCATATATTTGAGTCATAGGACTTGAAGAAATAAAGCTGGCACTGACCTAGAAGATTCCTCCCTACCAACTAGCTTCCATAATGCACAAAGTTTCTAGGAACACTATATAGGGAGAAAAGTACTCAATAGTCTTACCCAGATGCAAAATTCTGTGAGGTACATTCATAACCAGCTCAGTAAGGTAAGTCCATTGGTGCATAACTGTTTTTGGAGTAACAAACCACTTTCTGATTGGATATAACACANACTTCACAAGCCAGAAGTCATGTCTGATATTGTTAATTGGGCAAAGACTANGTTGTTGGGTAGGTCACAGGCCCTAGGAAAGAACTTACTATTATTCTGCTAAGTGGACCTAATAGTAAACTGCACCCAAATACTTATCATTATATTCATAGATTAGTGGTGCTCTCAGCCCTCATTATATCCCCCCCAGGGATCAGGGATCACCACAGAAGAGGGACTAGGAAGACTGTAAGATCTAGNGGTGGTAGAGAACTGCTATAAAACAGTGATTTCCAGACATATCAGGGCTGTCACCCACATGAACTCTCAGTGGCTGTGACTGCATGCACAAGACCTACACAAGATTAAACCAGATAAAATTCTAGTGTATATGGGAGACACTCCAAAGTCCCTACCTCTAACTGAGGAACTTTTGGCAGCTGACAGCTGCTGAGGGAGGGAGAGCACATCTCAGTGGATGGCCCTACACCCATGTACCTACTGGCAGCACTGTGTGGACTTGATGAGTTTAAAAACGGACATATTAAGTTGGGACGGAAGAGTGGTGGAGAGATATACAAGGAGCTGGGGGGATGATCAAAGCATCATACTCATGAATGTAATTATCTGATAATTACATTTTTTAAAATAATTAAAAAATTAGAAAAACAGATAGCTATTTCATCTCCAGTTTTACTGTACAGAACAACATCTCCTGAGCTGTTAATAACATCCAAATTGTTGTAATTCACAGGCCTTAACTTCTAAACAGAATTTGAAACATATGCTTTAATTAGAAGGTACCTTATTTGCTGAAATGTATAATACATGTATACACTGTATCTTGATCCTATCTGTGCCCTTCCCTCCTCCAATTCTCCCAGGTCCCCAAATACCCCCTTCCCACCTGAAGGTCCTTATTTTCTTCTCCTTCTCCTTCTCCTTCTCCTTCTCCTTCTCCTTCTCCTCCTCCTCCTCCTCCTCCTTCTTCTTCTTTCTCCTCCTCCTTCTTCCTTCTTCATCTTCATCATCTTCTTCTTAACACATCAAATCCATTTTAAGGTACTTTGAAATTGGTTTTTCAAGTTTATGTGGAGGCCTACAAAGATTTCCTAGTGAGATGTGAGCTGCTTTACCCAGCAGGGCTGCATTAGAGGATTGCTTGACCATGTGTGCATGGTTACCAGGTGATTGGAAAGATCTACACTTGGCTGAGCTATGGGGAAGTCTTTTGATCCACCCCTTGGCATTCCCATAAAAGGCCCTTAAAAGAGACAGAAGGGGCCAGTGGCTATTGATCCAGGCCCTCCTGAGGCTATCCAGTGTTTCTATTTGTTTCTCTCCTCTCTATCTTTCTATCTAAATATTTCTCACTTCTCCCTCCTCAAGAGTACTCGGGGGTGGGGTGGGAGCAGTTCTCCCCCAGATAGTGCCAGGAACAGGGAACAGGGACTTGGCAAAAAGAGAGTTAAGGGCCCTGCAGGAAGTTTGGTCATGTCTGATTATGTTGTAAAATTAAGGCAGGGTATTCTATTTTCAGGAGTGAAAGTAAACTGGCTGAAAGATGCTCAAGTGAAAAGTGAGGCTGCAGCAAATATCTCTCTCTCTAGCTAGGTTTCTTTCTTTTTCTCTCTTAATTTCTATCTAAAAAAGTTAAGGAAAAATATAAGGTAGAATGTAGGAATATAGTGTAGAAAAAACTTAGGATAAGATAAGCAACAAGACAGAGGAACTATGTCCTTGATTTTCCAACTATGGAACTATGAATGCAAACTCCTGTGTATAATCAGAGTCATGAAATGTGATGGGGCTGGGAAAATTAATAAATTAATTAACTGAAAAATATAGCAGACAAAAATATTGGAGATGGGAAAGCATGGCAGTTAATACTGATTGTCAACATGACAGGACGTAGAATTAACACATATGTGAGACTGTATATCTGTAAAGGATATACAGATTATGTTAATTGAGATGGGAAGCCCCACCCTAAGTGTGGGCAACACTGTTCCATGGGCTAGGGTCCCTGACTTTGTAAAAAAGAGAAAGTGAAATGAGTATCAGCATTCATTTTCTCTACATTATGACCAGCTCCTTCATGCCCCTGCCACCACGATTTCCCCGTCAGTATCGACTGCACTCTGAAACTGTGAAGCAAAGCAAATCCTTACTTCCTCAAGATGATTTTGTAATGTATTTTGCCATAAAAACAAGACAAGCAGCTAATACAGAAAATCAGAGACAAGTAATAATTCAGCAAGATAGAGGCAGAAGTTGCAGTACCATCTTTTACCTTAAAATAAATGGAAAATAAATCCAATATGTATGAAAATGTAATAGGGAGGGTTATTACTTCATATAACAAATATACACTAAAAAGAACGATGTCAATATTAAAAGAAAACTTGAATATAAGAAAACAATCCCTCAGAACTACATAATCCTGCTATCCTTATCCTGATGAATTTAAATTTTATCAGCGTATCTGTGTTCCTTTCCCTTATTTCATCAGATGTTTGAGTAATGATAGTAAAGCGTCTTTTATCTTCCTGTTTATCAATGCTCTCCTTCCTTTTGGAAGAAAACATGAAAAATACAATCTCCATGGATGAGATATATAGAATTCCTCATTCTTGAGGGGAGTGGTGTGGGGGACCAGCCCCCACCTTTATAGGGTTCTTATGAGGAGGAGAGAGGAATAAGAAATATTAGGTTGAATGACAGGCCTAGCCGAGAGGAAAGACAGAAACACAGGATAGCTTCGGGAGGACCTGGGTCAATATCCAATGGCCTAGAATTTTATTCCAAAGGTCTATTTATAACAATGCCAAGGGGAGGGGCAAAGGACCTCCTCCTTGCTAGATANAACCAAGTGTAGACCCTTCCAAATACCTGGTACCCAGGCCCATAGTCCAATCATCCTCTTATGCAGTCCTGCTGGGTAAAGCAAGCTTAGATCTCATTAGGAAACCTCTGTGGACTCCCACAGAGTGGTAAAGATTTGTCAATCTAAATAGAAACAGAGCGAGCCTCTTTCGAGGACACTGTTTCCCTATGAGACATAACCTCTCTAGATTTTAATCTTTCCACTGTGAATTTTTAACAACTGCTGTTACTAACAAGAAAAGCACTTAGCTTATCACCAGTTTACCTAATTTAACTTGGCACATTCACAGCTTGGCTGTGAATAAAAACATTTACTCAATAAATAACCTTGACCATCTGTCTTATACTAACTTCCACGTTATTTAAAGAAAGTGCCCAAGTTTTCAAATGAAAGGGGTAAGAAAGGAAAAGGCAGGGGTGTAGGGGTGCCTAACATCCAGGATGAAGCAAGAAAATCTTCATTATCTGTTTGAACTTGAGACCCTTCAGGGTTTTTTGTTGCTGGTGTGNGGGGGGGTATTTCTTTTTATGGAGGCATTATTGAATACTCTTTTAGGAATGCTGAATCACTTTATTAAATGTTATGTGTCTCAGCAGCTCAGTTACATGTTTAATGTCCTAAAATGACAAGGTTTAACATAAATGGAACTTCTAATCTTCCCAAAAGCCTCTGTACTTTTTGTGAGTCTTGGGAAGTACTCAGAACGAATGTCATTGTATTACAACGAAACTGCCCCAGTCAACCGTCTTTGCAGTGATGTTAGAAATATGTTTAAGGTCACAGAGAAAGAGATCACCACTGCAATTGAAGTGCCAGGACAAGGTAAACTTGACTCTCGGTCAAGAGGGGAAAGGCATTTGCTTTTTATTATAACCCAGGTAGTGGCCGTGTCTTTCCCCCATTGAAGGGGTCCGACCTCATAACATTTTCAGTTGGCTAGTCTGAAAAGAACTGGAACAAAGGAAGTGAAGGAGTATTAAAATATTTGCATAAAAGTCTTACAAGGCAGCAGAGATAAAAAGACTTTAAGTCTGTGTCCTAAACACAAGTTTTATAGTATTTGATAGAAAAGACTCATATTCCTTACAGTGATCACAAGCCATAAAGATTTATGATTAGACCTCTTGTATTTAATTGCAGCCATGCAGTTGCTTTATCTCTTCTGCCAGAAGCTTTATTGGGTTAAAAACTAGAATTCTCAGACTTTTTCTGATTGAAAGTAGATTCTTTTCTCATACAATATATCCTGATTATAGTTTCTCTCCCTCTACTCCTCCCAGCTCCTCCCCACCTCCCCTCCCCGCTGGATCCACTCCTTTTCTGTCTCTCATTAGAAATGAACAGGTTTCTAGGAGATAACAACCAAACATGCAAAATAAAATACAGTAAGATGGAGCAAAAACTTTCATATTGAAGTTGGACCCAACAGGAGGAAAAGAGTCCTAAGAGCCAGCACAGGAGTCAGAGACCTACTCATTCTCATAGTCAGGAGTTCTATAAAAGTATTAAGCTAAGAGCTATATTAAGACCTAGATTTCATATCAACTTTGCTTAGTTGCTTCAGAGGGCCTTGTTCTCCTGGTGTCCTCCACCCCCTCTGATGCTTACAATCTTTCTGCCTCATCTTCTGCAGGATTTTCTGAGCTCTGAGGAAGGAATTTGATGGAGACCTCCAGTTTAGACTTTCTCCACATAATATCTGGGTATGGGTCTCTGCATCTGTTCCCATATGCTGCTTGAGGAAGCCTCTCTGATGATGAGTATAGCAGAACATCAAGAGGAATCGTTTTATTGGTTTCATGTTTGTTTGTTTTTACTNGTAGTGTTTGGTTTTACCCTATGTCTGTTGGCTATCTGGTCCTCAGACAATTTTCTTACAATGAGCTAAATCTATGCATTCCTGTCCTCCAAGTAGAAACTNTGTGATTTAAAGGTGTGGTGATTCCCCTATAAGCTTTACAGCAGGCAAGGAAAAATGACCAGGGTGAGGTAAGAATGAAACTTGGCTCAGTCTGATTTTATTGTAACCAGCACTAGACTAGGACTTCTAGAGTCTGGCCTAGCTCATTTTACTTTAACCATATTTAAGCACATCACAATTTTGGAAAAAAAAAGGTTTTCTGATAGCAATTACCTGAGTCCCAAGTGCACAACAATTTAAGCTGCGTTTACACTGAGATTCCTTACAAAGTCCATCTGACTTCTTTCACAAGAATGGGTACTATTGACTCAGAGATAGTGCCCAAGAGTTAGGGTCTAGGGAGCTTGACTGAGGTAAACATAATGTCTGTGGTGTCAGGACTGGCCTGGTCCTAAGATAACATAGAAGTCACTTAGGCTGCTGTAAAGCACAAGTGACATCACTCATTAGAATGGTTTTATGGTGTAAAAGCAGTGCTCAAGATTTAGGGGGAAAGTGTCTGGAATAAGTAAAAACAAATTCTGGGAGATATGGGCAGAGCCTGTCTCATCAGACAGCAAAGGATCACCAGGTCATAAAACTACATCATTCCTAGCAGCTATGTACCTCATTCCATTGAAGAAGTAAGCTGTGTGTTTAACTGGCTTCTCCAGCGCTCATCTGTGTGCACAAGGCACTGTGCCCTTTACATAAAGGCAACAATATCTGATTGTTCTGCTCTGTTTTGTTTTCTTGGTTTTGAGACAGGGTCTCATATAACCCTAGCTGGCCTGGAACTCACCATGACACCAAAATCACCTTGGATTCCCGATCCTCCTCCCTTGACCTCCTAAGTGCTGAGATTGCAGCATGCCTGACAACAATGTCATTGATACATCGAAAAGAAACTTCCCTCTCATCTAAAGCAATGTTCTCTACAAGCAGTGCCAGTGTAAGAAACATTAAATATTTGTCTTTTCTGTAAAACTTCTGTTTATGACAAGGAAGTCAAATCTTTTTATCTCCTCTGCCTAGTAAAACTTTAAGCCGAATGTTTTAACCACCCCCCTTTACCTGGTAAAACTTGTTTTTTCAAAGGCTCCACTGTAGGAACCAGGGACAAGGGAAAAACACCCTGCTGCTGACTCAACCCCAAGCCTGAGACCAGGGTAAAAGAAAATATCCTACTCCTGGCTTGACCTGGAGCACCTGAGCCATGGAAATCCGCACCATGTGTGATATCAGCTGAAAGACTGCCTGCCATGCTGGACTTTTCTGCTAGCTCACTGCACANGCTCCAAGAACCCCATTAAAGCCCTCCCTTCACCCAGACCTCTGCTGTCTCTCTTCCTGTTCAGAGGCATCCGTCATTTTGTTATTCTCCCCAATAAATCTCTTATGNGAGGTTTGTTGCATCCTGTGACTTTGTATTCCTTGGCTCCTGACTACCAAGATGCCCTTGCACCAGAAAAACCCTTACATTGGTGCTGTGACATGGATAGGCTCTCCTAGTGTCTGTGCTCCTCCTCGGGGCCTGTGCTGCATCGGGGACCCTNTCCCTNGTGTCCAGTCCACCTGCAGCAGACGCGCCGTCCGCATTCCAGATTGCTCAGCACCCCATCCACCGGCAATAATTTAGTAAGTTTCCCTTTCAGTCGGTGTAAACACTTCTCTGAGTCCGAGTAAGGGACTTGTTGAGCATCCGGCACCCCTCTGGTACTCTTGGAGGCAGAGAGGTATCCCCCCTCCCCCGCCATGGTCTTTAAGGCTACATCTGGCCCTCTTCACCAATCCCATTCCCCATTACCCTCGGAGCTTCAATTCTGCAGCTTCCTTAGACCGGATTAGGCTATTGCAACCNTTTCCTGTCCCCCTTTCTGCCTCTNCCTCAAAACTGCCTGTAACCCTCAGCTTCTCTATGTCCTTAGAGCTTTTATGATAGTGTGTGAACCTGTTCCCTGTCTCTTTCCCAAGGATGAGCCCTCATCCTGAGCTCAGTTTTTCATTGCCTTCTGNCAAGCCTTCAGGCCTCATCNAAAACACTGGTACCAGGTGCTGAGTTTTCTCAGGCTGTTAGCCCTGGCCCCCATTTCTCTTAACTTGGCTCCAAGACCTATTGGTTTTTGTCTGGTCACTCCCCCACCACACACACACTTACTGTGTGAATGTACAGCCATTTTTAAATTATTGTTGATAGATCTGTAAGTCTATTGCAGATGTGGATCCAGAAGTAGGTCAGAGCAGGTGAAGGAGAGAGAGAAGGAGTANCATCTTCTATGTCTATCAAAAATGTCCTATGTCTAAACCTTCTTTGTTCTCAGCTTATCGGATTCGGTTTTTATAGGGATCCGGGTGTCTCTTAGGAGTGAGTAACATTAAATTGTTGTTTTATGCTGCTCCACTTCAGTAAAAGCTTGCTCTGGAGTCAGGATACGCCCCCAACCCAAGTATGCTTGTTTGAAGATTTTCTCTAAAATCTCTGTCCCAAGTCAGGCAGGCCACTTGACAATGGGACAGAGAAGAGAGAGCAAAACAGGACAAAAGGATAGACTTACTCCCACTGGGAAGTATTGCTACTCATTTCATGCTATTTTGGTTTTGGTTTAACTCTCTAAAACTTTTGCTAAGGTATGAATCTTATCTCAAGATATCTAAGACTGTTACGTAAATTTCTCTACCAACCCCACATCTGACAGAGCTCTGATTTCCAAACTGTGTAAAGAACTCAAGAAACTAGACACCNGGCTGGAGAGGTGGCTCAGAGGTTAAGAGCACTGATTGTTCTTCCAGAGGTCCTGAGTTCAATTCCCAGCAACCACATGGTGGCTCACAACCATCTGTAATGAGATCTGGCGCCCTCTTCTATATACATAATAAATAAATCTTAAAAAAAAAGATTTAAAAAGAAAAAACAAACAAAAAGAAACTAGACACCAACAAACCAAATAATCCAATTAAAAATGGGGTACAGATCTAAACATAGAATCTTAAATGAGAAATCTCAAATGGCTGAGAAACACTTAAAGAAATGTTCAACATCCTTAGCCATCAGGGAAATGAAAATCAAAACACTCTGAGATTCCATCTTCTACCTGTCAGAAAGGCAAAGATAAAAAACATGAGTGACAGCTCATGCTAGTGAGGATGTGGAGCAAGGGAAACACTCCTCCACTTCTGTTGGAGTGCAAACTTGTACAGCCACTTTGGAAATAGAGATGGAAGTTTCTCAGAAAACTGGGAATTGACCTACCTCAAGACCCAGCTATATCACTCCTGGGCATATACCCAAAGGATGCTTTACCATACAACAAGGACACTTGTTCACAGCAGATTTATTCATAATAGCCAGAAACTGGAAACAACCTAGATGTCCCTCAGCTGAAGAATGGATAAAGAAATTGTGGTACATTTACACAGTGGAGTATTATTCATCTGTTAAAAACAGTGACATCATGAAATTTGAAGGCAAATGGATGGAACTAGAAAAGATCATCCTGAATGAGGTAACCCAGACCCAGAAATACAAACACGGTATATACTCACTTATAAGTGGATATTAGCTGTAAAGTAAAGAATAACCAGGCTACAATCCACAGACTCAACGAAGCTAAGTAACAAGGAGGGCTCAAGAGGGAACACATGAATCTCACTGTGAATGGGAAACAGAATGGACACCACAAGTGGACAGAGGGGGGAGTCTGGATGGGGGTGTGGGCATGGGAACAGGAAGGATCAGGTGAGGTGAGGATGGAAGGAGAGAGTACTGGGAGAGACAACTGGAATCAGGNGGGCATCTCTGAGATGAGCTAGAAATCGAGTGCAATGCAAACCCCTCTATAACCAAACATCATTCCCCTTTTGTCATCCAATTTCAAAACCCTACCAATTACATGACCAAGGCTCATTACCNACTCTTTAAAGTCTCAGAGGACATAAGCCTCTTNTCTCCGACCTCTTAAGAAAGGCCTTTTGCACNCTGTCTAAGNTTTCTATTGCTGTGAAGAGACACCATGACCACAACAACTCTAATAAAGGAAAGCATTTAATTGCAGCTGGCTTACANTTTTNGAGGTTTAGTCCATTATCATCATGGCAGGGAGCATGGCTGCATGCAAGCAGAAATGGTTCTGGAAAAGGAAATGAAAGCTCTACATCTTNGTCTGTGGGCAACAGGAAGTGAACTATGTGTCACACTGGGTGTAGCTTGAACATACATGAGACCTCAAAGCTCACCCCCANAGTGGCACATTTCCTCCATCAAGGCCACACCTCCTAATAGTACCACTCCCTACAGGCCAAGCATTCAAACACATGAGTCCATAGGAACCATACCTATTCAAACCACCACACACCCAATGTCTTCTCCCTTTAACACCATGATTCTCACAGTTAAAAAACCCATTTGAACCTACTGATTGGTTCAGCATATCCAACTTATTAACCCTGCAGTGGTTCTTCTCCACCCNACAGTACCCAAGCCCTATACTCTCCTTTCTACCATCTCCTCAAGGACCTGTCATTATTGGGTCCTAGACCTCAAGGATGCATTCTTTTCAATCTTCTTGATTCCAGTCACAAAATATCTTGGCCTTCTCTTGGACTGACCCAGACACCCACCTTTCTCTTCTTCCTCTCCCTCTCTCTCTCTCTCTCTTTCTCTCTCTCTCTCTCTCTTTAAATTTATTCTTCTCTCATACAATACATCCCGACCTCAGTTTCCTTTCC
>LZPO01066725.1:61760-71952 GCA_001675575.1 Neotoma lepida
TCTATTCTCTTGAAGACATTGGATTCTAACAATTTTTTCAGTGTGGGGGATTGAACTCAGGGATTCACTTCTGCTAGGGCAGATGCTCTGTCACTGACCTGTACCCCCACTTCTTCTAATAANTTTATCATTGAGATAGTTTTTCTAAGAAGCTAGAAGTGAGTGCATCTTCCCTGGACACTCTTGCTATGCAGCTCCACTGAGGGCTCTGCTGGATCCACATTGAAGGAGCTGGCTCCCCAGGGCTCCCAGAAAGGACGCTAAAGGAGGCAAAATTCAACCAGGACAACTCAGGGTGGCTCCAGTGCTTTACACTCTGGGTAAGATTTCACTCAAAAATGAGATTCTGCGCCTCTAAAAAACGAGGGAAGGAGAGAAGGGAAGAATGAAGAGAGGGAGGAAGGCCAGACCGATATACTAGCTTATAAAATTGTGACATTTTCTAGAAAGAAAAGAAGTTAATGAATTTCTTGAAGGANTCTATTGTCTTAGCCAGTGATGAAGGGAACTGGTACTTGAGACCGCTGGTCTACATCTCTAACTCTGTCTCTAACTTGCTGTGTAAAGTAACTTAATTCCTTTATGTTCTCTTGACAACCCTGAAGTAGATAATAATTTGCCTTTTAATGAAGGTTTTGAAATTTTAGGACATATTTAATTGCTCTTCATTCCTTGAATATGATTCTGATACAATACTCATTATGCAATGACAAAGAACAAATATCAAATTGTAAATACGAATGCGGTCCTTGATCTTGTCCATTGTACAGTGAGTCCTCGGAGGACGGGAGTCTAAGCATTCTTGTGTTTGTGGTATCCTGATCCAGCAGAGTGCTGGCACACCATGGAGTTAGTAGGCATTTCCAAAATGGTGACAGGTTTTNCCTTTGGGTCCTTTTGTGAGACTTCTCCACAAATAATGGTTTGACTGTTGCTCTCTTTCTCTACTTGGTTGAAAATACTCCACATGTCCTCCTACCCTAGAACAGTGGAGCTCCCGTCCCCTCAATGAATGAGGAAGGGGAGCAACCTTAATGATGAGGAATGTGGAGCATCAGTGGGGATGGAAGGCAGGCCCCTGTGACTGGAGTGATGTGCCTGTTTCCTGCCTGAGCCTCAGGTTCCCTTCATGGTATTTATTTATGCCATTTTCCAGTATCACATTCATATTTCCATGTATAATGATACTGTGACAATTGAGAAAAACATGTAATTGGAGCTATAGCCCAATGATAGCCTAGCATCTGTGAAACCCTAGGTTTGGCCATCAACACTGAAAAAGAAAAGAAAATTAAAAGATTAAAAGCAGCCAAAAAAACTTTAACCATANCCTTGTAACCTATTTTCATTTTGCATACTGCCTTTCAATGTGATCTTTCACATATATTATTATTATTANTAAATATTTTATTTAAATGAAAAATTTCCATATAATTTATAGCTACTTTTAAACCANCTGTTTAACAGGTTCCATTATNTCAGATAAATGAAACTTTGATGGATCTAGTATTCATTTTAAGACATCAAGCCTGTCATATCTAAATCAAGTTTTTCCACTCCTTTTCTTTAAGGATATAGAAGAGAAAACCAAGATGGAGATGTTTCAAAACATGGATAAGGAACTGAAGAGAGAGAACTCTGCTGCAGAACAACGTATGGTCCACAGAATCCAGAGGATCATGATGGAGTGCCACAGAGAGAAGATAGAGGCTGTGAGGAAAGCCAGGGAAGAAGAAAGAAAGATTGCCCAGAAAGCTATTGAGGAACAGAGGAGGTACGCCAAAGAACACGAGCATCTGCTCAGTTAAAATCCACCTAGAGAAAGAAATACGGTTAAGATGTCTAAGTGAGTAGTGTGCCCAGATTTTCCTGGTTTTGTTGTGAGAGATATCAAACCCTGGTATGAACGAAAGTAGGAGAGAGGGAGAGGGAGAGCCAGGAGTCCAGANCTTATTGGATATGAGAGAGTATCATGTTTCCAGATGTTGAGTAGCCTGCCCAAGGCCCCCAAGCTGTAACAGTAGAACCAAGATGGAGTCTTCTTTTGACCTCCAAGTCTGGGTTTGTCCCTGTTGGTTTTTGCTGTTTGACTTAAGCATTTCCACTTGTGTGTCATTGATAGGTAAAATCTTAAAGACAAATCTCTCCCAGAGTTCAAACTAGCCATTCCAGTGGCCAGAACGAGGGCTGGAGAGCTATGGCATTCAGGTTACCTCTCTTCTGCTTAGAGGATATCTTTGTGAAGAGAGAGCATTTGCTTAGAGAATGAATTGTGGTCTAGTACAGTGCATGTCTGGCCCTCCACTCCCTTCCCCTACCTCTCCANCTGAGGAGCTCTGGCTCTTCTTCNGGAGCCTCTTGGTTCACTCCTCACACACACTGGCAGTCTCCTGTACCCTCCCTTGCTTGTGGTTTTCCCCTCCAGCTTCTCCTCTGTGAGGCTTTAATGTAAGTTTTTTTTTTCAATTTCCTTCTTTTCTTGACTAAGATTAGAGAACTGCCTTGACTATTATTTAAATCTATCCAAATAAAATGCCCCTTTTGGTCACTCATGGTTCCCAAATGTCTCAGAGAGAGCCTGGACCATGGTAAGCATTTGTTAACATTNAAACATGGTTCTTATCTCAGAGGGAATAGACAAAAGTTTATTCAGGAGCGAAACATTAGTTACCTGGGCCTAGAAAGAAGATTCAGGTTATCTCACACTCCATGGTAACAGGTTTGTGCATGTGTTTGTATGTTCACATGTATGTTTATATTTATGTGTGTATGTTCACTTTGTGTATGTGTGCATATAGAGGTCAGAGGACAAACTTAGGTGTTGTTCCCTAGGCACTACCCAAACCCCCTTTTTTTNCCCCATGAGACCGATATTGCACTGGGCTAGAATTTGGCATGTAGGCTAGTCTGGCTGGCTAGTGAATCCCAGGGCCCACCTGTCTCGGCCTCTGCAGATCACAAGCATGCATCACCATGCTAGATTGTTGTTTTTTTAACATGGGTTCTGGGAATCAAACTCATGTCCTTGTGCTTGCACGGCAAGCACTTTATGATTGAGCAGTCTCCACAACTCCCTGTGAAAATTTTATGCCAACAATACAAAGAGCTATAAATCAGGGCATCTTTAAGTANATCGGTGGAAACATTGGGTAGGTGTCACAGAAGAGGAAATCTCTGTTATGACTTCAGATGTGGCCTGATGACATTATTAGTCTTTGGATTGGGTTGGTGGAAGTTAAGGGGTCTTTTTGGCATTACAAAAAACGTTTACCTGATAGTCCACAAGGATGCTAGGTCAAACACAGAAGTATAGAATAGTGACTATTTGATAGGTTAAACATAGCCTGAGGAAATATGGCTCTGGTCCTGTAACATCCTATTTTCCACGTCACTGAAGTTTTAATCAGTCCATCAGTTTTGTAGAAGGCCTAACACAGATACAGGGTGTTCTGTGGAACAAGATCATTCATTCTTTTTGTTGTTTTTATTTATCATTTTCTTGGGGTGGTAGGGTTTGAACCTAGAGCTTTTTGCATGGTTGGTAGGTGCTCTAGAATTGAGCTACTTCCCTAGCCCTTGTAAACTGCTGAACAAATGCTACAAATTTATTCTGATCAGCTAAATTATTCAGGGTACCAGATCTTATCTCTAGGCATTACTAAATTCTAGGCTTTTTTAGATACTTGCAGAAACTAATTTGTGGAGAGAGACATAATTAAAATTCTGCTAAAGAATTTATTTGGATACTGTGGTGGTTTATTTTGATAACTTGATAGAATCTAGGGACACCTTGTATATAAAGCTCTGAGAATGCCTGAGGGGTTTGTAGGTTGGGCTAGTTGAGGTGGGCAGACTCACCTCTGTGTGGGCTGGAGATTCTAGAATGCATAGAAAGAACGCGTGCTGAGCATCCTCAGTCTCTGCTTCCTGATTGGATGCAATGTGACTCTGCTGCCATGCGGTCCCCTCCGTGATGGACCACACCCCACGCTGCAGGCAACAATAAAACCTTGCTTTCTCAAGTTGCTTGGGTCAGGTGTTTTGTTGCAGCAACAAGAAAATTAACTAGTCAGAAAGTCAGCACCAAGGAGCAAGACAGTTGCTGTGATAAACCTGACTGTGTGGTTCTTAGCCTTTGGAACTGGTTTGTAGGAATGGGGCAAGAGTCTGGAATTTAGGGTAGAAAACTCCTTCGCTGTTGTCATCAGAGCTTAGTGGACTGTTCCAGTGGGAAGAACGTAATGGCAATAGAAAAGCAGATAGTGGAGCCAATGATGTTTCAGAGCAGAACAAGAACTCTGTCAGGAAGTGGGCGAGAGACCCTTCATGTGATACCTTCAGATTTCCTAACCTCTTTACAGCTGAGTAATAATTCCATTGTGTATATATATATATATCATATACACCACATTTTTATTGACTCATCAGTTGATGGACTTCTGCTTTGATTCCATTTCCTAGCTATTGTGAGTAAACAGCATGGATGGACATGTATCTCTGTAGTGCAGTATGAAATCCTTCTGGGATATGCTCAAGAATGATGTATAGTAGTTCAGCTCCAGACTGATTTACATGGAGGCTGTACCAGTGTACTCTCCTACCAACAGCGTGTANGGGCTTTCTTTCTCCCACATCTACTCTAGTGTTTGTTGTTTATACTTCTGATGATGCCATTCTGACTGAGCTGAGGTGGAATCTTGAAGTGGTTTTGATCTGCATTTCCCTGATAGCTAAGGGTGTAGAACACGTTTTTACTCATTTCTAATGGCTATAATTTTATGACAACTACCTTTATTCACTAACCAGTGCACATGGACCCTTTATATANTTCTCAAATCTCTTTCTGGGGGGAGACAGGCTTAGTGGAGATGTCTATAACCTAGCCCTCAGAAGCTGAGGCAGGATGAACAGGAGATCATACCAGCCTGTGGTTTGTAAAAAGATCTAGCCAACCAGACGTAAGTGAAATTTGTCTCAGAAGTGTAGGTAAACTAGCTAGTTACCATTTNGGGGAGAGTCTATCATCTTGTGTATCTTCAGACTAAGTCTTGAATCACAGGGACAGACTGAATGAACTATTAAAGGTCATGAAGAGGAAGTGGTAGTGANTGAATCAAAGCCTGGCTTGCATTCTATTTCCAATTTTCCATTATACTAACCTGTTCCACAGGAAGTCATTAGAGTTATTGAGTGAGTTTTTCCACTTCACCTGAACTGAATCAATGGATTTGAAGCTGAAGCTCTGGTAGAAAGAAATTAAGACCTTTCCTCAACAGTAAATGATGTAACCAAAGTATGACTTCCCCATCCGAGCACAGCACGGGTACAAATAACAGACAGGGATTGAAAGACTTAAACTCTGGAGGAAGTTGTCTTGTGTTGGTCTTTAGAAGGAGAGAGATCTGAGTTTTNAGAGAGACAGAAGAATGAAAACAGAGTGTGTGAAGACATGAAAGTTTCTTGTATAATGAGACATGGCCAATGGAAGGTTTGAGTCTTACCCAAACCCCAAATGCAAGTGTGCTACAGAAGGCTGGCCTCTGGATATTTCCTCCACACCCTTGTTTATAGAATGCCTCCAACCCCAACTCCAGCATGAATTTTCTCTCTCTCTCCTGTNTCTCAGTTTTCGAGACAGGGTTTCTCTGTGTAATAGCTTTGGCTGTCCTGGAACTCGTCCTGTAGACCAGGCTGGCCTCGAACTCACAGAGATCTGCCTGCCTCTGCCTCCTGGGTGCTGAAATTAAAGGCATGGGCCACCACCTCCTGGTGAAAGGCATGGATTCTCTTAAGCTTTTGTTATTCACAAACCTAGCTATTATAAATTTTGGTACTATCTGCAACAACAAAATGTATTAATGAGAATTACATTTGTGTAACCCATGTATGTATTCACATGTATTGGCTGCCCATTGTATGCACGCTAGCCTTGTCATATAGAGCAGATCCAAAGATAAAAGGGCCACAGCCTCCATGCTTGTGCCCCAACTGGTGTGCGGCTTCAATTCCAGAACTTGAAGTAAATCATCAGAATTTAGAGATACCTAGAGATTAAAGGGTGTAAACTTTAAAGAATCAAAAATTCAAGCTCTGAATTGGCCCGAGAGAGATTGGAAAGATATATAGAAAAATACCAGATTTTTGCTGGGAGACTTTGCCATGAAGGTATTTGGAAAGGAGGTGGATACCTGGGGTAGATTTTATTAGCTCAGTGTACCTAAGGTTAGTGCTGGGGACCTTCTGGTTCACCCAGGAAGCACACCTTCCTCTTTGGGGATGTTGGAAAGTTCTTTCCAGCTTTGAAGTGTTACTCTAATTATTCCTTTTCAATAAAAATTCAGGAGTCAGATGCTGGGGTCAGAACCTGAAAGATCAGAGAAGCAGAGAAGCTACCAGTCCTTCCTACCTGCTCCGTTTCTTCCTTCAAACAAAGAGCCAGATCCCTCTCCACCCCACCTTACTACTTCCTCTCCTATCTGTCCTCAGTCTTCCAAAACCTCTGTGGTTAATTTTGGTCGGCTAGTAGCTAACTCTGCCCTCTGACTCCAAGCAAGCTTTATTTGTCAGAACAGAATCAAATATCACACAACATAGCTTTTTCTGCCCTAGACCCTAGAGGCCTTAGTCCCAGCCTCACTAACAACCCATTGGTTTAATAAAACACCAGGCTCCATCCCGAAGATGTGTATGAGTATGAGTTCAAACCTCTCTACATCATGGCTACTGTTACCAACGCCTCCATTCTCCTTTCCAGCTTCTAGATTTAGAGGCCAAGTCTGGTTCCTCTTTGGCAGGGTTGCCTGTATCCCAGCAGTCCTAGATGCTGGCAGTTAGGGCTTCGTGGTGTTTCTTGGGTTTGTTCCTTTCTCTTTTAATTCTTATCTGTGTCCTTTGTCACTAGTTCACACCCTCATTGTACTCCAGAAGGTTGCGGAATGATACAGGGTGGTCTCTCTGACTCACTGCATTAAGGTTTAGCTTTCGTACTGTTACCAGAATACTATTCTTAAATGTTGTTTTCATTGTGTTATCTTACCGACGAAACATTTTATAGGGACCTCTTATGAGGCTGAAGCAAGCAGTGGCTAAGAGCAGCCACTCCCCTGCTTCCTCAATTACGTGTGTGACATTGAACAATAGTTCTAATGGCTCTTGCCTACCCTCACATTCCTCACCTATCACAAGGGAATGGTAACAGTGGAAGTAAAAATAGTAACAGGCCTCAGTGGGTTCTTATGCAGATTAAATGAGCATCCATGTAAAATGCTTAGACTAATCCCTAGGGCANAAGCATTAAACATTAACTCTTGCTGTTAATAGTGGGTATAACCCAGCTGGGTGGTAACTAAAGATGGATGACGTTACATCAAGATTAGGGAAATCTCTCAGGTTTAAAGTCAGGCTGAAGGAACTAGAAAAAGGAAGAGAATTTGGACTTTGAAGGTGGATTTTAGACAACAGCATGAGGTAAGTCTTCAAAAGGCTTCCTCTGTGTTGGAGGCACCAGGAAGGAAGGAGATGGGGAGGATTTCCATTANAAATCATCAGTACTTTAACCCAACATTTGTAGATATTTTATTCTTCAGACATCTTACTCAAACTAGGTTAATTACAGAAGTCCATGTAGTGTATCACACTGACTGAGAACATTGTCCTGGACTCAGACTGCCTGGGTTATGGTGCTGATTTTTGCCACTATCGCTTAGAAGTGAACTCAGACAAATTATTTAACAACTCATAGTGTCCTCATCGTGAACTGGGCATAATCATGGACTGATTTAACTGAATTTCAGGAGTTACTGATTGGTANATACACAAAAGCCTGTCAGCTTGCTTGGCACATGGTAACAGTTCAATAGGGTTGGCTGCTATAAAGTACATATTTATAGTCTGTCTGCATATCTGTATGTATCTTACCCATATATATTTATAATATAACTATATTTTAAATATATAACATATAAACACACACATATATATGCATATATATATGTATATATATATATATATATATCAGCAACCAGAGGTCAGACCATTGAGTAGCATGGTCTAAGAACCCTCAGGGCCCCTGACTCTTTGACAGGGAAGGGGCAAATCCATGAAGTCAAAACTCATTTTTTTTNACAAGAAGACATTGTTATTTCTTTTTTTTCTCTCTTTCTCTAATGAGTTTATATTTTTCCAGGAGTTTTAATATGTAGGATATCACAATATATTCAAACAACATGAAAACCAGCTTTGTTTTAAGCCACACATAAAAGAATTTTGCAAGTGAATGTAAAATTATGCAAGTTCATTCATTAAATACTACATTTTATTTTGGAAAATATTTTTCATAAAAATATTTGTGTAAGTATAATTGATTTATTGTTATTTTGCATTAATTGATAAATGTTTTTTAAAATATCTGTCTTTTAGTCTCTAATTNTGTTAATGTCAATAGATAAAACNCATATAAACTATTTTTGGGGGTTCCTCAGTAATTTTGAGTGTAAAAGGATTTTGGTCCTGTGATCAGACAGAGATAATCTATAATTAAATATAGCTTACTTTAAATCAAGATTAAACTTAAAGCTAATCCATGAGTATAAAGTTTGCTTCTGTGTATCCTAAAGATGAGCAATGAGGGTTTGGTGGCTTAGGCCTATAATCTCAGCACCCAGCACTTAGGAGGTGGATCACCAGCTGGAGGTTAGGATCAGGGATTTTACTGTGAGATTGTCTCTAGTAGTGTCAGAAACTACACTCATAAAGGNTTACCAACATGGCTGCCTAAACTTGAACCACACCAGGGCAACAGTGACAGGCATGTCAAAGTAGAAGGGGAAAGCCCAGGAGGCCTCAGTTCTACACAGAGCACTACAGGCAACAGAGGAGTGCTGAGAGTGGCAGAAATAGTCTTCCCCAGGGAAGAGCACACCAATTGGTTATCCAACACCAAATGGTGAGGTGAAACATGCATACAGGTTAACATTATACATATATCTAGNAGGTTATATTTAGGAATATATATGTGCATATATAAATANATATATGCATGTAACAACAGTTAATAAAAAAGAGGAAATAATTTGGACATCAAAAAGAGAGCAAGAAGTGTATGTGGAAGGGCTCAAAGGGAGAAAAGAGAATGGAGAAATGATACAATTATATTGTAATCTCAAAATAAAAANGAGTTGAAGTTCAGCCTGAATTACATAGTTGATTCAAGTTCACTCAAAGCAACAAAAATCAAACATTAATGATACTGTCTNGAACTAAAACAACAAAAAGGAGCTGAATTGATACGAAGAAATACCTTCTTTGGGGGTTTAGGACTGTCTCTTCATTTATCTTTTTCTGGCCAAAGCTAAACTCAGATTCCCAGTGCTGCCACCGGGCATTACATGAGTGGCTTTGCCCCAGCGCATGGCAGAGAAATTGATGGACAGCCTCTGAGAACAATTTTTAGATTGATCATTGATAGCTAATATATTCTGAAAGCTCATGTATACTAGGTTTCTCAAGTTGGTGACTCTTCTGTGATTAATGATCAATTCATTGTGGTTTTAGTGGTTAGTCAATCTAATTTGTAAACCTGTATGATCTTTTGTAGGAAGGTCATGGAGGAACTTGTGAGTAGTGGTGTAACAGCTATGAAAGACCAGAAGACAAACTTGGGCCAGTTGATAAAAGCAAAGGAACATGAAATGAATACCTACTATGGCCTGGCTCAGAGGCAGAAGCAAGAAGAAGTGCAAGTAGTGCTTCAAGAAGCAGAAAAAACCCATCAGGCCACTCTTGACAATGTGATGAGTAAACTGGTCAACACCCAGGGGGAGCTGTTGTCAGTAGCAAGGCAACTGGGAATCATGACAAACTGGAAAGATTTTCTGGAGGAGGAGTTAGAGGAAACCAGGGCAGCATTTCAGAAGTACATCAATCATACCTTCCCCAAGCTTTCCCCAGGACAGGCCGACTTTATTCTGCCNGAAAGAAAGAAAACACCTTCCAATCCTGCTCGGGGCAATGAAAAGAATACTAAATAGACATCAGCTGAGATGTCACCACAAAAGACAGTGTTCTAAAGCTGAATAAATATGCTCAATACCACTTACTGATATTTGTCCAGAGTACTATTTGGCTGTAAGAATTTTTAATTGACTTTTTGAATTATCATAAAAGTTGTAGATTTCTGTTTTTCCTATTTTTT
>LZPO01066726.1:0-33214 GCA_001675575.1 Neotoma lepida
ACCTGTGTCATTTTCANAACGAAGGAAAGGATGAATGAATTCATGAATGCATGAACTGCAGGTCATGGCAATTCAGTTCTCTGGAAAGTTGCTGCCCTTGAATGGTTTGGAGGTCAGGGGAGAGGCTCTTTCTGGAAGTGACCTTTCCATACCACTTGAGATGTTTTGTAATAGTCACTACTTCAGATTCTGCTTCATGCTTGGTCTCTGTGGTGAGAGATGGAGAAATACTTCCTCTGTCAACACTGGGCTCTGGGTCGTGTAGACACGCAGAGGCCTTATTCTTAACACCCTGTTTGCTGTCAGCAGTGACCTGGGGCTCATGAGTCTTTGTTTACTGAATTTAAGTTTCGGGGAATTGGAGTGTCATATATTTGGGGGTACTTCCTATATTTGGGGGTACAGAGTGTCTATGTATGAGTCTTGCTGCATCCCAGCAGGCAGCTGAGATAGACCAGAATATGTTTTTCCCAGCAACCTCTGGGCTGTGGGACCTTGTCATCACTGAGCAGAACCATCTGGAGGTGATCAGGTCAAGAGCCATGGAGGTGGTTCTGTCCTAAGCAAACACACAGTGGCCTGGCTGAAGCCATTTTTCCTCTCTACTCTTATCTCTCTTGCTTGTTTTTCAAGTGTGTTTCTCCAGCTGGCCTCTGGATATGACGATCTCTCCTTGTCTCCACAGCAAACTCACATACGGAATTGTCCATACAGTGGTCCTAGCCCGCGTCTGCTGTCTGCCATTGTTTTGCTGATAGGGCACGTGGTGCCACAGTGGAACTTATTTGTGGTGATAGGGTTACTTCCAGAACTCCTGACCCAGACAGGGACCCTCCAAGTGTCTGCCACCTGAGCCACGTATGGCAGGCTGAAGGGAGTGAACTGGGCAGGTAGCTGGATAGTGAGAAGCGTCTTCCTGCAGGAAGCTTGTGCCCCAGGGAGAAAGTGGCAGAATCGTGAATGATCACTTCTATGTCAGGGGCTGCAGACTCTGCTCTCAGTAAAGACAGAATCTGTTTGGGGGCTCTGCTGGCTGTCTGGTCTGTTATGCCTACACTGCCGGTGTGGTGCCCAAGTATCCATAGGCTATCCCTATTGGAGTGGGTGTGGCTGNTTCTCACAACTGTTTATAAAAGTAGATACTGGGTCGGATCTGGTCTGAGAGCTTCACTCATGCTCACCCTCAGGTCATGCAGGTGGCTTGTATTCTGCACTTCTGCTGCTGGAATCCAGGATAGGGAAGAGTGAAGATACTCCATGGAAGTGACCTGGGTACAAGGGGCTGCAGTTGCTTTGAAGCGGGTCTGGTTCATTTCTCTGCTGTTTTCTCAGCTCTGCCCTCTTGGGTGAGCTTCATCTTCAGGCTGCCTGCCTCATAGTGATAAAATGGCTGCAGCAGTTCCAGGCTTCAGATCGGTTTCCTTTCNTCTTTCTCATTGGACCAGCTTTGGTGAAGTGTACATCTAAGCCCGGCGAACGAGAATACTTTATGCTGATTGGCTTCAGCCTGGGTTCTCTCTTCCTTCAACAGCTCATCCACAGATCAGGACCAAACAACTTGCCAGGGGCAGGGACTAAGGAATATGCCAGTCCCTTCTGAACCTGTATGTGGTTCCCTGCCAGTGGGAGAAGGTGGAATAAGATTGCTCCAGGCAGGACTGTGCACTCTAGGAGAACCCTCTGCAACGATGTGAGAGTTAGGTTATAGGGAGGTACCCCCACAATCTGTGGCTTGTGGTAAGACAGTGAAGTTGCACTTGGAGGGCAAGTACACACTTGAACTATGGTGAGGGGTCTGCAGTCATCAGAACTTGTGGCCCATTAACGGGGGAACACTGAAGATGGTCTCTGTGCTGCTCTACTTCTGGAGCCAGGTGCAGGGTGCTTTGGTGGGAAAGATACTGTGTTCTCGGTAGATGGAATGAATTGAGGGACCTACCCACCAGTATGCATACTGCATTCACAGCAGCCAGGGGATGCCCTGTCCATAGAGGCGTTTGCTCTTTTTTCTCACTTTTTGCCTTGGCTTTCAGGACACTCAGGGCTCCCTTTAGACTCAGTCATCGCAGCAGTTGGCAGCTCTCAGGTTCTTCTGTCTGTTTTCTTCACCTTTGCTCCACTGACATTTTCATCTTCGGTTTATAATCCTCAGGAGTGCTTTCTTATAAACTGCTTCAAATTTGTTTTGGAGAGAAAATAAGAACAACGATAAAGAGAGGTGGACATAGAGCTAGTGGAAGGCGAGGGGTTCCAGAGCTCTGCCTCCAGTAGCTCAAGTTCCATGCTTCTTGTCTGGGCTCAGCTGGCTGATCTTGGCCGTGGAAGGACAGNCCTGGTTTTCCTCGTCTCTGCCTCCTGCATTTCTCACAGCACTTGAGTGGGTATATTACACATAGCTTGGACAGATGGAGTGAGCCAGTGATGCTCAGTCTTGGTGACTTCTGCTTTTATATACAGGAGAAGAGGAAGGTGAGTCTAACTCAGATGCCCAGAGGACATTTCCTGCAGTCAACTCATTCTTCAGATTTCATCAGTATATATATAATATAATATAGGGTTTCTCTGTGTAGCTATGGCTGCCCTTGGAGCTCACTCCATAGACCAGGCTGGCTTTGAACTCAGAGNTCTGCTTACTTCTGCCTCCCGAGTATTTCACCACCTTGTTTGTTTTGGCAGATGATTTCCCTCTGTAACCATCGCTGGCCTGGAATTTACTATTTAGACTAGATTAGCCTTGAACTCAGAAACCCACCTGCCTCTGCCTCCTAAGTACTAGAATTAACGCCATGCCCTTTATTTCCTGTGTATGTTTTGCCTGCTTGTATGAATGTGCACCATATGCATTCCTGGTGCTGATGGAGGCCAGAAGAGGATGTCAGATCCCCTGAGTTACACAGGGGTTCTGGGAAGTGAACCCGGGAACCATGGAAGAACAGCCAATTCTTTAACTACTGAGCCATCTCTCCTGTCCCTCTTCAGATCTTTTAAAAGGACCAGTGGCCTTTGCTGTGGCCTAAAGCCCTCAGTAGCTCCCTGCTACCATTAAAGAAAGCCAAGCTGACTCCAAGATCCCTTGGCCCAGCCTGCCTTCCTTGGTGTTCATGGCTTCTGTTTTTCCTCACTGGCTGTAGCCCACCACCGCCTTCTGTACCCTGCAAGTTAGCCTCTGTCTGACATTGTTCATACCTCTCTCTGCTTCTCTNCTCGTTTCCTTCTGTTTCTGATAGGCTTTCTTGCAGGTCAAGTCTTTTACATTTTTTTTTTTAAGACAGAGTCTCATGTATGCCAGGCTGGCTTTGAACTCCCTATGTAGCTGAGAAAGATCTTGAATGTCTGATTCTCCTGCCACCTCCTGAGTTACAGCTGTTTATTGAGCACAGCTGGGGTAAAGCTTATGGACACTGTCCCTTGGAGTTTTCATTTCACCTTCCTAGCTTGGTCTTTTGTTGTTGTTGTTGTTGTTGGAGACAAGGTCTCTCTACGTAGCCCTGGCTGTCCTGGAACTTGCTATGTAGACCAAGGTGGCCTTGAGCTTACAGAGATCCACCTGCCTCTGGCTTCCTTGTGCTGAGATTAAAGGCATGTACAACCATATCCAAGCAATGTGTTCTGTGCCTACTCATGCACTCATGGACATAGTTGCATGCTGTATATATTGTATAAAGCAGGGCATGGTGTCACACACCTTTAATCCCAGCACTGGGAAGGTGGAGGCAGGCTGACTCTGTGGTCTATAAAGAGAGTTCCAGGCCAGCTAGGGACACTGTGAGACCCTCTCTTTAAACAAACAAACAAAAAAACCATTTATTTTTGTGAGTGTGCATGATAAATCTTTGAACATACCAGTCTTGGAACGAGTGTTGGTGAATCTTCTCCTTGGTACCCACTCTGTGTTGGGATATAGCCTACAGAAGCAAGCTCTTCAAGAGACAGCAGCTCTTGGCCTGNCATCACTCCCTCCAGAAGATGCCATGGAGTCAGGGAGTGAGTTCTGTTTTTCTCCCTCTTGCCTTGATGAGGCTGCTGGTCCAGAGCCTGCCACTTTCTGAAGTCCCTGCTGAGTCAGCGCAGAGTGGCTCTTACCTATTGATTTAGGTGTTTGCCAAAGTCATGTTGTCTCTGGACTCGCTTAGTGTGGGTTCTTTAAAGTCACCAGTGAGATGGAAATCTCAAACCACTGAGAGAGTTAGATCCGTGAGAGCCTAAAACTTCTTTCTCTTTTTTCAGAACTGACAGTGTGTGCGTGCGCGTGTGAGAGGGGATTTTAAGCCAGTGAGGACTCCAAGCCCTTCCTCTCTCCTCCTCCTCCTTAGGTGACCACACAGCACCAGTTCCCCAGGTTTTCCTGGTGTGAGTCATCTCCTCATCTTGCTTTGATTTAGAAGCCCAAGTGAGGAGGCCATTCTTGGGTCACTCAGCCTCGGGGCAGCACCGCCCCCTCCCATCTCTGTAGATCTCGTTAGTGGTGGGATCCACGCAGGCACTGTATCTGAGCTCTGTCTGCTGACTGCATCCCTCTGTGACTCTACTTTTGGTTTTATGGTAGCTTTATCGTCATGAATGTTAGACAGAAAAATGGCCCCTCAGTTGTCCTTGTCTTCATCCCCAGAATCAGTGAATTTGGTTACTTACATGGCTACAGGGACTTCACAGATGTGCCTGAGTGAAGGACTTCTAGTGGGACGATGATCCTATTTTCCTGTTGACNTTGGTCATCACTAGAGTCCTAAGAAGAAGGAGGCCAAAACATGTGCAGATGCAGCCAGAGGTCAGGGTGGAGAGAGCTAAGCCTGTTGTGCCTTCAGGAGCTGCATGTACTGAGGGCTGGACTCCGCCAGAAGATCAAGGGAGTGGTCCTCCCCTATACCCAGCCTCTAGAAAATGTAGTCTGTTGACACTTTGACTTNAGCTAAGTGAAAAAACAGCCTGTGACAATTGGCTACAGTAGGAAGGTATGATTCAGTGATACTTTGTCACCTTGTGATTGGTGCAACAGACCCATTATATTATTTCAGAACATCCTCCTCAACCCATTGCCATTTATACTCCGTTCCTCTTCTTCTCCCTCAGCCNGAGGTAACCAGGGGACCACCATTCATCTCCCCTTTTGAGCATTTCATAGACATTAAATAATAATGAGTGGTCTTTATTTTTGAGATAGAGTCTCAAGTAGCCCAGACTGGCCTCAAACTTGCTATATAGCTGAGGATGGTTCTGATCCTAATCTTCCTGCCTCTGTCTCCTGAATGTTGGGATTACAGGTGTGAACCNCCGTGCCCAGGTGCTTGGCTTTCTTTCTAACTGAGTGTGTTTTGAGAGTTCCCCCAAGTTGTTATCTGTATCTTATTGGTGAGACGTGTTCTGTTGTGAGGGTCCCTACCCGCTGCAGTGGGCAATTTGGTCTTCACTCACCCAGATAATGGCCTTGGGTTTGTTGGGTCTTTCCACTCCTGTTATACATGAGCAGTGAGTGAAGGAACAGTAGAAATTCAGACTCAGGGCTGCCTCTAGAGCCGCTTTGACCTTGCAAGATGTCCTTGGGTTGACTGTGAGATATTAAGAGGATGTAATGACCCAGAATGTGGCAACTTGCAGGGTCTGGGAGAGGCTAGACTTGACAGAACACCCCCACAGCTGCCCATGTCGGGGCTGTTTACCCACCAGGCAGAGAGTGTGAAACCACATGAGGCCCAAAGCCTGGAAGGTTACCATCCCTCCAGTAAACAGATGCCATGTTCCAGAGCCCCATGAGAATGAGTCCAGAGAGAAGACTAGAGAGCTTCTGTGTGTCTTACAGTTTTAAGTGAGTGTTGGTATTGGAGTTTAAACACATTGAAATGAAGACACAGTCCTTTCTAGGTGTTAAGGAAAGGCAGACTGGGGCTTCTGCCCGTGGATATGATTTCAGGGATGACGTCACTGCTTGGCATTTCAGCTTTGACTTCCGTTAAGTGGGAAGGTTTTGGGGGCTGAGGATGTCGCTCAGCAGAATGCTTGCCTATCGTCATGCATGAGGCCCTGGCTTCCAGCTCTAGCACCAATATAAACGGGGTGTGGTGGTGTGCCCCTGTAACACTTGGAGCACTCGGAGATAGAGGTGTGTGGGGAGGGTCAGAAGTACAGGGTCATCCTTCGGTACAACATAGAATTTGAAGCCAGATTGGGGTACATGAAACCCTGACTTAATAACAGGGGAGGTGAATTAACTCCTGGGACATTGCAGTGTCAGTGTTGTCTCTGTCCAGTGTCAAGAGAAGTTTTATTCATAGGCTCCAACTGAAATGTAAACTGTGGACTTTTTCAATTACANTAGTAAACCCCATTTTTTTTGCTGTAATTTAAATAACAAAGGCTTAGTGAATCCAGAGGCTTCCCAAGTGAGTCAGGTGTTAGAGAGCTTTAGAGGCCCTGAGGCTCACAGAGACTGGGTTTAGGAGGCCATTATCAAGTGGACTTCAGCCCTGTGAGAACCTGGGTCTTTAACCCAAGAAGAGAGACATAGAACCTGAGGGGGTCACCGTTGTCCTCAAAGGACTTATGCCATAGATGAGGATCCTGAGAACCCTGTTCCTTCCAGCTGACACATGCCATGCCTGGAAGTGGAAGGACCTCCCAGGGCTCAGAGAAGGTTTGGTCTGTGGGCCTGAGCTNCGGGGCTGAGCAAGAGGAGCTCCATGGTAGCTTTGCAGGCTGTGTTAGAGGACCTTGTGCCAGTCCGTAAGCAGCAGCCAGCCACTGCAGGATTTATGTCTTGAGACAAGGTGTCCGAAGGAACACAGAGAGCAAGATGAAAGTGAGGTCCATGATGTTCAGGGCTCCACTTCCTTGCAAACCACCAGCCAGACCTGACATGGGGCCAGGACAGGAAGTGGGGACAGGTGGCAGCAGCAGCCTGTCACCCACTGAACATTGAACAGGTTACTTTCAGGATTGCAAACGACACCACCCTCACTTCAGCTAGCCCGAGTCACTGAAGTGAAAGAATTGTGTGTCAAGCAGTGATCTGATTGTGTGGGGCTGCTCCAGTGGCCTGTTTGCTGAGGTTGGTCTTTCAGGTGTGTCTTTATTCCAGGTGGCAAGAGGTGACAGCAACTTGGACACAAACTCAGTCTTCTTCCCAGTAATCCTATTGGGATAAAGGTACCTCCCTCCCAGCAACTTTAGCCAAAGGACAGGGAACGTAATTATAGCCCAGCTAGAATCTTAGGTCTGTTCTTAAACCATCATTGGTTCTGGAATGGTCCATGTAGCAATATATTGTGTACTCCAATATATTATGTACCCTAATAAACTTATCTGGGGATCAGAGGACGGAGCCAGCCACTAAATTGGACATAGAGGTCAGACAGTGGTGGCACACACCCTTAATCCTATCACTAGGGAGGTAGAGACCTGTCTGGATCTCAATGAGTTCAAGGCCACACTGGGAACAGAGTCAAACAGTGGTGGCACNNGCCTTTAATTCCCATCACTGGAGATCTCATGCCTTTGCTTGGAAAGCACACACGCCTTTAATCCCAAGAAGTGGCATGGCTGGGTGGAGAATGGTATATAAGGTGTGAGGAGACAGGAAGTAAGCAGCAGTTCAACTGAGCCCCTCAGGGGTGAGGACTCAGAGGCTTTCAGACTGAGGATTCTTGGAAACAGGATTGGCTGAGGAGGTGACAAGGTGAGGTGGCTGTGGCTTGTTCTGTTTCTCTGATCTTTGAGCTTTCACCCCAATATCTGGCTCTGNGTATTTTTTGTTTTTTGTTTTTTAAGTAAGACCTTTTAGCAATTCGTGTTACAGTTCCATGCTTTGACAGTATTTGCTTAGGTTACCTGCCACCCCTGGAGCACACGGAGGGATAGTTAGGATGCCCCATAGGGCCATGGGGCTNTCAGGCAAGACAGCTGCTGTGCAAGGCAGGGCATGACACTTTTTCCATTCCCGGCCACTGAGGTTTCTGCTACATTGGTGATTTGTACTTGGCAGTGAGTATCTGGAGGGGAGAGGGAGGGAGGGAGGTGTGGCTGGTTGGTCAATACTACATGAATCCACTATCCCTTTGCTTTCTCTCTCCTTTTCTTCTCTCTTTTTTCACCTTTTCCTGAGGCCTCCCTGTGCTCTTCAGCATTCTTCATTCTGCTTCTCTCATTTGTGCCCAGGAGTGATGGCCAGGAAGGTTAGCACTGTCCCTGTGATGGACATCAGTCTGCGTATCCATGCTGCATGCACTACCTGCTCTATGACAGTGTGTGTGTGTGTGTGTGTGTGAGCGCCTCCCTGGCCTGTGGTTTTTTTTCCCTTGCTGGATGCTGGGAAGTGTGAGGGCATGTGGGCAAGTGAGGGGGGCTCCACAGGCAGTGNTGGGAAGTGTGAGGGCATGTGGGCAAGTGAGGGGGGCTCCACAGGCAGTGCTCCTTCCCAGCTGGTCTGGAAGCAGGCCAGTGAGCAGCTAAGGGTTGTGCTTCCTGATAGTTAGGAAGCACCATGTGCCTGGGAAGAAAATGCTTCTTCCTTCCCTACATCACACCATANGCTCTCAAGGGTTTCCAAGGGGCCTTTTGCAGAATGGACTGTTGTGGAATATCTAAGATGTGTTACATTCATTTATGCTGTGGGATATTTGTTTAATGATGCAAAGATGTGATGCGTTCTTTTATGTTGCATTGGTTTAACTCTGTAAAGCTGTGTTTCTTTGCCTGTCTAAAATACCTGATTGGTCTAATAAAGAGCTGAACGGCCAATAGCGAGGCAGGAGAGGGATAGGCAGGGCTGCCAGGCAGAGAGAATAAATAGGAGGAGAAATCTAGAGAATAATAGAAATCTAGAGAATAGAGAAGGGTGAGGAGTGAGAAAAGAAGGAGAGGAGGACACCAGGGGCCAGCCACCCAGCCACACAGTAAGAAGGAAAGAAAGGAATATAGAATAGAGATAGGTAAAAGCCCAGAGGGGAAAGGTAGATGGAATAATTTAAGATAAGCTGGCTAAAAACAAGCCAAGCTAAGGCCAGGCATTCATAAGTAAGAATAAGTCTCCATGTATTTATTTGGGAGCTGGGTGGCTGGCCCCTCAAAGAGTAAAAAAGAAAACAAAACAAAAAACCCAACAACAATGGACCTTCTGTAGATCTGGTGGGTTGTNGAGGTCCGTGAGGATGTCAAGAGGTGACTGCTCTGGGAGTAGCTGCTTCGTCATGCTCTCAATGTTAGGTCTATGTCTTGTTCTCCTCTCAGGTGATGCCANTCCACCTTAGCCAGCCATGCATTATTTGCATCTATGTGTTTTGTGTCTCTCTGCCCCCTTTACCCTGCCCAGTTCAGTTGTATTGGCTTTGGACAGTGAACAAATATTTGACATTAATTATGAAAGTCTTGACTGGAGAATCAAAATGGTTACTTCTCATTAGTTCTGGGCACTGGGGGGATATGAGGTGCCTCTGGCCATATGGTTGGTCGTTATTGCCAGTGGAGGGACTAGGCACCCAAGAGAAGAGCTAGGGGACTGACTGGCAGGGGTCAACTTGCCTGGGGGTTGGGGAGGAGAGAAGGATAAGGCAAGGGAGAAAACAGGCATTTGTGTGGCCAGACTGGAGAGCACAGAGTAGACAGTGAGGACAGTTTCACTTAGTGAGCCACAGATGAGAGGCACCATTTCTGTTACCATAGCTGAAAACATGAATGGAGTGCTTAGGAGTGAACAATTTGTGAGTTTTAAGTGACGGTGTTCTGAGTAGGGCAGTGAAAGTTCTCAGAGTCCACCAGTGCTCTGCCTGGGATGCATATCATCCCTTCATCCAGCGTTTCCATGCTGTATGTGCTACCTGCCCCGTGGCAGCTGTGGCTCACAGAAAGAAATGGAGAACACATTCACATAAATTTTATTGCAGTACATTGTGAGAGTCTATTATTAGTTTATCATTCCCAATCCTTAACTAGACTTTGTCATAGGTATGTACGTAGAAGAAGAAACAGGTGTANATAGGATTCCACACCATCTGAGGTTTTAGTCAACCACTAGGGTTAAGGTTAAGGGATCCTGTTGTACTTACCACCTGTTAGTACCTGCCCCATCTGGAGTCCTGTGCAGTTTTATTTAGTAGGGTATTTTTATGGTTTTATTAAGGTGTGCATAAATTGCCCATATTTAACTTACACATCTTGATGAGTATAGACATAGTCACGTTTATTAGGTACACAATGGNGATGACTAGGTGTCTTCTGAGGAAACTCAGCNGCAGCAGGATGAAGGCCTGGGGATAAAGAAAACAAGGTGTGGTGAGCTCCAGAAGTCATCCCTGGCCACAGAGACTCAGTTGAAAATGAACAGGGATTTGGAATTCTGTCCCAGCTGATGCTTGCATGTTGGCTTCCTGTTGTTGTTTGGTATAAGATTTTTCTGTTTCATTTTTCATGAATTTTGTTCAGCTACATGTTGAGAAACCCTATTTTTAGAGGTTCTCCTATGGCCCAGCGAGTTTCTGAACATTGTGGAAAGGTGCTCCCAAAGAAAGGCAGATGAAGACACAAGTTTCTTTGAGTCATCGAGTGCTGTGTCAAGTGATCCCACACTGGACCCGGGTCTTGGCGACTCCCATTTGCAGTGATTGGCTATTCAAGGCCATATTTCATGTGTACAGACTAGGTAGCTGTAGGTGAAAATTTGTCCAGTCCCACCAGGCTCCCGTGGCCCCTTAGACCCAAGTGAACACACAGAGGCTTACATCATTTTTAAACTATGGCTGTGGCAGGCTTTTCACAAGCTAGCTCTTACATCTTAAATTAATCCATTTTATAAATCTATGTCGCTATGTGTTCCACGTGGCTTTACCTGTGTGCCGTTACATGTTGTTTTCTAGATGGCAGAATGGCATCTGCCCAGCTCTGCTTTTTTCCTCTCTCCCCCTAGTTTGAATCTCCTGCCTAACCTTATTCTGCCTCACCATTGGTCAAACAGCTTTATTTATCAACCAATCAGAGCAACACATTTTGAGAAAGACATTCCCATCAGGTAGCCATCTGTTACATGGGGTTATTTAAGAGTATATTGATTATGGTGGAATAGAATTTAAAATTCTGTTCCTGGACTGGGCAGTATTCCAGTGCCCGTAACCACACAGGCAGCACAGCTGAAGATGGTCTCCATCATGGTGTAAAGTTCAGCTGGACACCACTGACATCAGGAGCCATGTGCNAGATCAGAGCCAGGTCTGTGAATGGGAGGGTGTTTGGAGATGATGAAAGGCTTGAGCAGGCTGTGGCATCCTGTTGCCATCCACTGGGGAAGTGACCTGCCATCTGATTGGGACTTGCATGGCCAAAGCAGGGGAAGTCTGTGACAACTTGGTCTCTTGGGTCACTCACTACACAGTTTCCATGTTGATGCCACTACTTACTGTTCTTAGAGCTAGGAGGGCACAAGAAGGACTGTGCTCTTTATCCACTCCGGGTCCAGTGAAGTGCGACCGCACCCTAGGTGTTCACCTGTGTGGAGGGCATGGAGACTCCAAACTTGGGAAGCTGTTCACCAGGTGGAGGGGCTTGGAAGTGAGAGCTGCCAGGCCAGAAAACATGTCAGCCGATAAGGTCCCTAGCCCTCAAAGTTCCTCATCTCTAGACTAGGTGGTCCCCAGATGAAGTATTCCCATCTTTCAGGTTAGCAATGATTCATCTTGAAAGGCATCCCATCCTTATACTGAGAAGATATTTGATAAGTAGTTCTCCACTAATTCAGGAACACCACTGCTGTTTGTCCATTGGCCAGGGGGATTTNTACTTATGCCCACTGTAGCTTATCTCACAGGAATAGGGTTTGACAGTGATGTTTCTGGGATTCTGTGTGTCTATTTAGCATGTACTAGTGTATTTCCATCCTTATCTGCCTCCTCCTCAACTCCACGGTATGTTCATTAAATCAAAGGAAGGTTGAATCTCGTTTTTGAATAAGACCATTTACAAGGTCTGAGGAATGTAGCTTGTTGGTAGAGTCCTTGGGCAGTGTGCATGGACCCTGGGGTCAGTCCCCAGTACCACAAACAAAACCAAACCCTACTGGAGTGCAGTTATTATCANTGTTATTAGGTTAAACAGATGGTTGGCTTACATTTACCAACATGTTAAGTATCTACTATTTAGTTGCTGTCCCCCTCAAAGGACAACAGATGGGTAAAGGCAGATTTATCACTTGGACATAGAGTTGCAAATCCTGAAGCCTCTTTGAACCAATTTTATATGCAAGTAATAGATCTTGATATCATGGGGAAATGTATTTTATTTTGAAACAAGGTCTCACTGTGTAGCCAGCCCTATCTGGCCTGAAACTTGCTTATGTAGGTCTAGCTGTCCTCAAACTCACAGAGATCTGCCTACTTCTGTAGGGGTTAGAGGCCTGTACCACCAGTGATGCCTGACTTGGGAAAATGTGAAAAGCCTTCTGCAAGTGCTTGGAAGAAAAGAAAAGAAAATAGCTAAGGGACCCTGTTGCTGTGTGTTGTCTTTGAACCTGTCTCTTATACACATCTAGATGTGTATAAGAGACAGGGTTAGAGGCCTGTACCACCAGTGATGCCTGACTTGGGAAAATGTGAAAAGCCTTCTGCAAGTGCTTGGAAGAAAAGAAAAGAAAATAGCTAAGGGACCCTGTTGCTGTGTGTTGTCTTTGAACAAGNTCTGCCTAGTGTCCTGGCACCATTTCTCTTGGCTTTGAGAGATGATGTTGGAGCTGTTCTTACCCTTACAAAGGGTAAGGGTAAGGGTCTTCAGTGGACAAGATTACAACGTCAGAGACTATTAAATGTGAAGAGTGAAGAGACCTCAGATGAGGCTGTGTGTGNGTTCATATGTGTGCATGTTCACACATGAACAGAAGTTGACATGACGTGGCTTCCTCTGTCTCTCTGCACCTTATTTTTCTGAGACAAGATCTGTCATTGAGCCTGGAGCTAGACTGGCTGGCGAGCATGCGCCAGAGAGCCCGCTGTACCCCTCCATCCCAGCACAGGTGTTATTGGTGTACACTGCTGTGCCCAGTCTTTTCTGTGAGCGTACTGGGAGAACAAACACAGATCCCTCATGCTTGCATGGCAAGCCCTTTCCTGACTGAGCCATCTCCCCAGCTTCGGATGCAGCTTTTCTGTCAAAAAAACCTCAAAGCAGCCAAGACAAATGGGAATCCCTTGTGTGAGCCTTTCCACAGCCAGCCCATACTAGCAATTTAGTGCTTGGCTGGCCAGAAGAGTAAATGAAACATGAGTTAGGAGGTNTCTATTCAGATAATTCACGTGTCGAGCTATGTAACATACTGATATTATCAAAATTAAAATGAATACTTCTGTGACAATTCATACAAGCTGTCCACCCTGAGGGTGCTTTTGATCTAATAGAAAATGACAATAAGATTAGGGGGGAAGTTGCTGACAAAGGCTGAGAGAACCCCTAAAAGTTACCGTTGTCTGCAGCTGTTCTCTTATTTCGTTCTCTTTGAGGGCAAGTATTCGTGTTGCCTCTGTGATCCTGTCTACAGGTTTCTTGAGCCAAAGCCACTGTNTGTTGTAGCCAGCGTGTTTACTCCCCTGGGCTCGAGACCCTCGTATAGTGAGTGGGCCATGTCCACATCTCATCCTGGGAAGTGGCAGTTAGCCACTCCATTCTGACTGAGAGATCACACCATTATCTTAGATAATCCCGTATGTTTGGATGGCATTTTTGACTCTTGTGAATTTAAGACATGATGTGACCATTCTGGGGGAGAGGCTGCACGAGGAAGGGAAGTAAGGCGAGGGTCAGGTGACCAGGAGGTAGGACCCATCTGCTTGGCCACACTGGCTGGGAGTAATTCAGCCCAGCAGGGCAGCCAGACTTCTGGAAATATTCTCTTTATGGTGAAACCTCCTTCAGACTTGGAATTTGCTTCTAGCTGGTTTCTTGTTTGTTTGTTTGGTTTTTGGTTGTGTTTTTTTNTTTTTTTTCAAGACAGATTTCCTTGGCTTCTCAAACTTGAAGGCTAAAGGCCATTCGAGCCTCTGAGGCTGCACGGAGAAGTTAGAATGAGGCACAGTTTGTAGGTAATTGTAGTGTTGTTGTTGTTCGCAGGTAACTCAGAGAACAACTTTATGCTAACAAGATTCTTTTCACACTCCTCATATGGATGGATATCTGTGCATCCATGGCTTTGAGACCCCCCCACCATTTACAAAAATAATTAATTTGCATAGTTGCTCTTTTTGTGTCTTTTCCCACATCATTGCTACTTTATTGCTAAATCCTCCTAATCCTGTGGAGTGTGTTTCAGCCTCGTTTAGAAAAATGATGGTGAATTCCAAGTGAAAATAAATCTGAAGACTCATTCTAAGTAGCGAATGTTTATTGCACAATTACTATTTATTAGCCCTGTTCTTGAGGAAAGTTTTACCAGTTGAATGAAGTGATTGAGGTTTGCAAGGACTCTCTCACCCAGCTCTTGGAATGGAACAGGATTATGGGTGTAAGTTAATAATTTTATTATCAGGAAAAGAATGAATCATGGTCACCAAAAAAAAAAATATAACAAGTGATAAACAAGTCAATAAAGTTCCAAGATGAATTCGTGGAGGGGAAGGAGTAATTATTTGAATTATATTTGCTTGTTTAATTAACATTTATTGNCTTCTGGGTAACAGGCACTGCTGGGTACTTTTACATCTGCTATTTTATTTAATTACAAAGAGTTCTTCACTTGCAGATAAGATTTCCCAGGGGCTTCCCTGGGCTAATGAGTTAGCCTGCCTGGTGTTTCTTAGGCCCAGCTGCTCATGGAGATCACCTAGGGAGCCGCAGGGCCATCTGGTGCTTCGGTTTCCTCCTCTGGGATCCTGTTTACCTGTGCAGGGGTGACATCCAGCAACAGTCCAAAACTCTAGGCAAGCTAGCGAAGTCATTTCACTGGCGGAAGAAAATGCCACCCTGAACGTCTCAGCGATAAGCGACCGTTGTGAGGTTTGGCAGCTGAGTTTGCGGCGCCGTGTGGAATACACTCAACACCTGTTTTCCTTTGTCTGTCTCCCGTTGAGTGAGGTGGGGAGCNCCAGGGTAATTATGGAATGAAGCAGGCTTGCAAAACATTTCCCGAAATGTCTCAGGTTAATTTATAGTCCGACTTTGCGTCGACTGTGTTGATCAGCAGCATCCTGTAGGTGACTTGCATCCTAAGAGGCTGTGCATGTGTGGGGTGGAGTTGCACATGTGTGTGTGTGGGGGGGCATGGGGGTCAGAGAATAATTCACAGCAGCCAGTTTTCTCCCTCCACCATCCTGCCGCTTGTCTTGTAGCTGTCACTGTGGATGGGACCTCTTCAGGGAAGCCCTGCTGGTTCCCTACCACTTTATCCAGCTGAGCCAATGGAATACCATTGCTTGCCTACACCTGTCCTCATCTCCTCTGGCAATCTTGACCTGCTCAATTGTAATTGCTTCTCTTCTATACTTGTTCCTGATCTGAGGGGCCTGGGTGGCTGGAAAGCTTAGTGTGTGGCTTCACTCTGGGACCAAGGTGCTTGGACCGTGGGTGCTTGGGAGACTCATGTGTCTTCACTGTAGCAAAGACTTCTGGAACTCAGAGAGGACTTGGCCCAAGCCAGGTGGCTCTGGAGCCTGTGGTGAGTCTGCAGCCGTAGTTCGGGTTCTCTCTGCAAAAAACTTGGGAGTGAGAGATTGTCATCTGTCTTTAGAGACCACTTTCCTTCTGCTACACTCTGTTTAGGGTTTGCATCTGAGTTGTACAGTGGTCAGCTTCCTTAGTGTTCATGAGGACTTCATGAACGTTTCAATGCCTTTTCTCATTTCTAGGACTTTGCACAAGGCCTTAAAAAGTTTCNCAAAATGAACAACGTGTCCCCATTTTCTGTTCTAAAAATCTGGTCAAAGAATTAGAGCAAGAAGAGATGGGAAAAGTGGCAGTTGTGTGTCTGTGTGTGTCATACGCATTTGTGCAATTTGCTAATGGTATATATGTGTGTGTGGTTTGCTATAACATAGGTGAGAATATGAGTAGTATATGTATGCATGTGTGGTTTATTCATGGTGTGTATCTGCTGTGTGTTATACATATACAGGGTATATGAGTTGTATATGTGATTCATGTAGTTTGATTCATGTATGTGGTATGTGCATGAATGTGCATGTGTGTGGTAGATGCTCACATTGTGTGTGATGTATGTTGTATATGTTTAAGTGGAATATGTGTGATGTGTACTCATGGTATGTGTCGTGTATGATATACATGTACATATGTGGTTTATATGTGTGTGGTGTATATATTTCATTTGTTCATGTGCGGTATGTTATGGCATGTGACATGCTATGTATACATTGTGCTTGTATGTGTGTAGTGTTCATGGTGTAGTNTGGTACANATAGGTATATGATATGTGTAGTATTTGTGGTGTGGGTTATACTTGTATATGGTNTGCATATGTGTGGGATATGGTGTGGTGTANACTCANTTTATGTACATGTGTGCATACACATTTGAGGATAGGACTGTGAGCATGGGTTAGACAGCCTTTCATTTGAGTCTTCCCTTTCTCTATGCTATTTGTGATGAGTTTAGAACAAAATGTTGAAGCACACAGCAAGAACAAGGGGAAGACATGTGCCCTGGGAACAGAAGCAGAGCTGGCAACGCACACCATGGTGGCAGCAGCAGTGAATGGTCTCCTGTGACAGTGAGCCCCGGCCTCACACCTTTTGTGAATAAATTAAGTGGGTTAAATGGCTTCCGGTAGTTTCAGAACTCAATGAACTCAGTGAAAACACCAAGGCAGCTGAAGATTTGATCAGACATTCTCTTCCACCTCCATCTGGCAGTGAGTGTGGCTAGACGCACCTCGGCCTCCATTTTCCATGCTCAATGCTGGCCATGCGTCAAAAGGGATGCTGTTGAACTCAGGTTTTCTGAAAACTCTCTTTGATGCGTGAGCTTTTGCTCTAAGTTAGGTTTCCGAGAGTGAGAACTCTGAGGGCACAGCGCATGTTTGCTTTCTTCTCAGTGCAGAATAGAAACCCCAAACAGGAAATGGCTCAGGGGCAGAACCGACTGAGACTGGTTCAGAGTCAAGTTGAGCTGAGCATTTTTTCTGGGACCAAGACTTCTGCAGTAACCAAAATTCCAGGATGCTTTAACNTAGAATTTGGAATCTCAGAGGGCGGCGCGGCTCCATCCTCTGCCTCTGGGACCATGGAGTCCAGCCCCAGTGGCCCTGAGTTACAGATGTTCGGGGCTCTGCTCTTGCTGTGTGCAACCATCATTAAATTACTGCTCAGAATCAGTTCCTCCCTCCCAGTCTGCATATCTCTTATCTTCTTTCCCTCCCCTCCCCCTCCCCCATCCCTCCTCTTCTCCCTCCTCCTCTTTCTTTTGTGATGGTTAGGGCTATTTTAAGCACTAAGTGAGAAAAGTGTGAGAAGTACTCCTGCCTTGTGCCATGGGCTGCTTGTAGCTAAGGATAGTAGCTTTGAATATAGCCCAACACAGAACTGCAAACTTACTTAAAACATGACATTTTAAAGGGTCTTATTTTGTGTATTTATTTTTCTTTATGAGATAGGGTCATATCACCCTACCTCTTGATGGACTTGGCCGGCCTTGAGCTCACAGAGATCCACCTGTCTCTGCCTTTCTTCCTACATGAGTTTATGTGTGTCACATATGTGCAGGTGCCTATGGAGACAGAAGAGGGTGTCAGATCCCCTAGAACTGGAGTGACAGGTGGTTATGAATGCCCTGATGTGGGTGATGAATGCCCTGGTCCTGTGCAAGAAAGAGCAGTAAGCCCTCTTAACCACTGAACGATCTCTCCATTTCCTTGTATGATTTCTGTGTTTGTAACTTGATTACGTAAGTTTTTTTTTTTCCGAGACAGGGCTCAAAAACAAACCAAATAAAAAAGTCCCAAACTGTGGCTGTCCTGGAACTCACTATGTAGACTAGGTTGGCCTTGAACTCACAAGAGATCCTCTTGCCTCTGCCTCCCACATACATGCTGGGATCAAAGTTTGTACTTCTAATGCCTACCACTGACATAGTTCTTGAGTGTGGTCTTTGTAGACGACAACACCATGTTACAGTGCTAAAAGATTAGATGGATGCTTGACCATGGTCTGTATAAATGGTACTTAAAAGTCTTCTTCTCAGATCATGGTACTAGCTAGTATTGGGAGGGGGAAAAAGTGATAATGAAGGCTAGGATTTCCTAGAGACTTTTAGAGTGCTGAGGTCTGTTGTAGCTTGCTTAATCCTTGCTGTCACTCTTTTATAGGAGAAGAAACTGAGGCCTGGGCTTTGAGTAATTCCTTCAAGGTGACCGACCACATTGGTAAGTAACAGAGTTGGCATGGGGATCTAGCCACCTAGCTCTAGATCCTGTACTCCTCCCTCTCACTCTGAAGAAACAACAGAGTGGGCAGCAGTGGCCAGGAGGTGGCTTTCACTTCAGTACAAGCATCTCTGCCCTGTTGAAGTGACAGCACGGAATGCAAATTTTTTTCCTTTTGCCTGTGAATGTTGAGAATCTGCAGGCTATTGAGTCACATTAGTAATTTAAATAGCTAACTTTGGAGCGATGGTGATCCTTCTGTACTTCCTGTCCTAGGTAACAGTGGCAGCAAAGACTTTTGGAACATAGACTGTTTGCAGTCACTACCCCAGTCAGCTCTTACAACAGCTCTACAAAGCTGAAGTTCATAGGAAGGAAGTACTTGGCCCCAGTCCCTCTGTTATTGGGGGCAGAGTCAGTATTCACACCTGGCTTGCAAGCTGTTAACCAGTGTAATTCTTTTCACCCTCTGAGGGCACCTATGAGACGATCAGCTCAAGTGCCCCCTAGCTGGCAAGGCGCTTACATCTTCTGCCTCTTGGTCTACTCACCATCTTCCACGTGGCTGGCCAACTTGTGGTGAGGCTTCGCCATTGCGCGNAACCCTTACTGTAGTGTCCCACTGCAGCCTCTGCTCAGGCATGCTTTTAATGTGTATTCTAATGGAGCTGTGCTTGCGGTAAAACACAGATCTTAATCTTACAGCTGGCTGAATGTTTACTATCATATCTAATTTAACTGCCACAAATCAGGAGACTCAGTATTCCCGTCATTCTAGGAGGCTCCTTAGTATTGCCTGAGGAACAGGTACCACACTGATCTTTATTGTGTTCTTGTTTTTACCTTACACAGATGTAAACGTAATTGTTCAACAAAACAAGCGCACTTTAAACAGCATAGGTGATCATGTCATTTCACCTGGTGGGCATCTGTCTTAAGAGTGAGTGTGGATAGGAGGAATGGATCTGCTATTCTTTCTGTTAGTCTTTCTTCTTGGGGCCTTTTAAAATTTGAGCATCTTGTGCCATCAAGTGCCTCCTATATGTCTAGATTTGAATTATCACACAGCTTGCCCCCTAAATCCAAAACAGCTTTCATATGGGTACTCAGCTTAANACACTCAGTCTAGTGCTAAAAGAAAGACTGTGTTGTAGTCCTAAAAGATAGTCTGCCAGTCTTCAGTGTGAGGCCTCATGGGATTTCGAACCACTATGGAGTTTGCAGTTTTTATATTACATGCTGACATTAGATGCTAAACCTGGAGTAAGCTGTGTTTTATAAACATTTTATGTTTATTGTTGAGTGGGGAAGGGACAGCGTGCATGCACATGTAGAGATTGGGGGACAACTTTTGAGTCTGTTCTCCCCATTCCCCTCTATATCGGTTCTAGTGATTGGGCTCAGGCCCCCAGGCTTGTATAGTAAGTGCCTTTACTTACTGAGCCACATCGGCAGCCTGTAAGCTATTATTTTAATGCCAATAGAACTAAGCATGAATGAGTGATTATATTGGAGTTAGTGACCTGGAAGTCTGTGGTTGTTGTGATATATATACCAAGCTGATTTGTACAAATACTTACCAGTACTAATGCAGAGTTGATGGAAATAAAAGCATTACTTCTTGGGGAGTCTGGAAGAACACATATCCCAGAATCCACCAGAAGTTCAAGAGAGACATGTAAGCCAGTGGGNGTGTGTGAGCAAATCTATGACATACGTGGGGCTTTTGTAGCCCAAGATTGCAATGACTGGGGGTTTTGTTCTATAGTGAGTCTAGAAGTGAGGCCTGATAGAAGGTAGAAGTTAATATCTAGGAGCCTTGAAGGTTTGATTTCTTTGTGAAAATGGGGCCAAAAAAACTTCACTCTCTGGAAGTTTACCTTTAATTGAAAGGATGTTACTCACAAGAAATAAAAAAAAAAACAAAAAACTTGATACAGTATTATAAATATACATATTTGTGGAGTCTATAATTTTATTACTTATGATATGATATCCTTCAACCTGGCAGTTAATATGAAAATTGGTCTAACACATACCACAAACACAAACTCAGGCCTTAAGGATATTTCATCAATGCATACCTGACAGAACTCCCATAGGAGAAGAGTTTCTCTACAGCAGTCACAGTTAAAAACGATGAACTACCCAGGAAGAAGCCATTTCAAGGAGCTGCTAAATGTAACATTTCAATAAGACTATGAAATAATATATCTAAAATGATTGAGGACTAATGGTACCAAAAAAGTAAAGCAAGAAAAGAAAGAAAAAAATATTTGAAAACCATCAGAAATGACATGAGAGTCATTTTATTTAAAATCTAACAAAAGGGCTGTAAGAATGATTAGCTATAAAGAGAAAATAAGTGAGCTATAGGACAGTATTAATATTGTCCTGTGTGAAGTGTCTGCCAGATGCTGTTTTGAGTTTTTTTCATTAACTTACTTAGCCCTCAGAACAAAATTGTGAGGGGACATTATTATGGGCATCTGTATTTTTATTTATTTTACAATTCTAATTGAAATATAATTACATAATTTCTTCCCTACTCTTCCCTCACTTCAGCCCCTCTGGTGTTCTCCTTATTCTCAACTTGATAGCCTCTTTTTCTGTATTATTATTACAAACCTATGAACAAGTATATAAATACAGCCTGCTGAGTCCATTTTTGCTTTTCATTTTGTACAGTTTCAGGACTGACTACTTGAATTGGGTAACCAATCAGGGGCTCAAACCTGGGAGGGGCTAATTCTCTCTCAGCAGTCATTAGTTCCTGGTAGTTCTTTGTCTAGGGGTTGGATCTNTGTGAAATTTTCCNCCTTTCATGTAGCATGTCTATTTATACTGTCATTGTTCTGGTCTTACTAATTCAGCCTTTTCTAAGAGTCACACAACAGTCTTCCTGGTATTCTGACTCTTAAAACCTTTGCACCTCCTCACTCCCTNNTCTGCAGTGTTCCCCGAGCCATAGGTACAGATGGATCCATTGGAGCTGGGCTCCCCACAATCCATTGATCTTTGCATTGTGTCCAGTTGTCATCTCTGTTTCGTAGATAACAAAAACTAATACCGTTAAATCCTGTTACTCACGGTTGCACACTTGCTTGGGTGATTGACAGAGCTGGGATTTGGCCCCAGCAAGAATTAACAAGAATAATCAAATCACCAGGTGGTAAAGGGATTGTAAATATGAAAGAATAGTAAGGAGACATAGAGGTCTCGTTACTGTTTGGTCCCACGGTGGGACCAAAGAAGAAGCCATGTGAGAAAACAAGAACTAGATGTTCTTTGAGATTTCCTGTAATCTTCGAGTTCTAAGAATTTGTGAGCAGGTCGGCATCAAGGGTAAGAAGACACTCAGTGAAGGGAGGGAGAGCCTCAGTTTCCACTGTAATATATATTGATGAGCCAATAAATGTTTACAGCAGTCTGGGGAAAGGAAAAAAAGACTGGCTTATAGCATTTGATGACTTCTTTTTTAAGATTAATTCTTATTTTTTAATTTTACTTTTGATGTTTATGGGTGTTTTGCCTCTATGTCTATGTGTGCACCACATGTGTGCAGCACCCATGGAGGCCAGAAGAGGGCATCAAATCCTCTGGAACTGGAGTTACAGATGGTTGTTAGCCAACCATGTGAGTGCTGGCATCGAACCCAGGTTCTCTGGAAGAGCAGCCAGTGTTCTTAACCACTGAGCCCCTCTCTAACCCTGTATTTGCTGATTTCTAGGGTGGAAACATTCCCGTAATGACCAGTTTCAGGCTGGCGACANGGTGTCTCTGAACTTGGAGCTGAAAAGCTGTGAATGTTCTCATGTCTCTGGAAAGGACATGAGCTGGCTCGAGCACACCGTTGGCTCACATGTTCGTGCTATATTAAGCTCTGCCTCTGGGTTCTGCACCTAGGAGTGGAATTTCCAGGAAGTAGTAATGTCACGGGTGATTCATAGGGGCAAGAAGAGACAATGGGACAGGAGCAGAGTTCTGCCCTTCTTTTTTCCCCCTGTACTTAAAAACAAAACAGGAAAGCAGCCTTTTGTGAGTGTGGGTAGAGGCATGGCATAGTCCTTGCACTGTTGGCTGGAGTGAAAATTATTACACATTGANGAGCACCTGGCAGTCTATATGGAGTTTCAAGTCAATGTGCTCTCTGACTCTGCAATTCTATTGCAAGATTTTGTTTTGTTCTGTTTTGTTTTGCAGCAGAGTCTCACGATNGAGCCTAAGTTTCCCTGGAATTTGCTGTGTAACCCAGGCTGGTCTCCAACTTGTGATCCCCCTGTCTCAGTTACTCAAGTGCTTTATTGTCATAGCAAGACCCTGAGAGCAACTCAGATATATATCAATGAGAGATTGATTGAATGTATATCCCTAAAGTAAGATGTCATCAGTGCTGCTGTTCAAAGTAATAAGCCTGTATGCTAACAAGAAACTGGTTCTCACTGGGCAATGGTGGCTCATGCTTTTAATCTCAGCACTTGGGAGGTAGAGGCAGGCGGATCTCTGTGAGTTCAAGGCCAGCCTGGTCAACAGAGTGAGTTTTGGGACAGGCTCTAAAACTACAAAGAGAAACCCTGTCTTGGAAAACCAACCTCCCCCCAAAAAATGGGTTCTCAGCTATATTCTTTTTGTGTTAATTAAATTTGTTCTCTGACAGTTGAGGACAATAACTCCTCCCTTAGAATCCAGCAATAGCCAATAGTTCCTCAGGGAGGGGTAAGCCCCATATGTCCCTGTATCACCCATGACTGACTGGTGACAGAACCAGTCCTCTGTGGACCTAGTTCAGGCAACTGTAGCTGCTGTGAGTTCATGTTTGCATTATAGGTGTCATGTCCAAGAGACACCATTTTTTAGTCCTTCCTCTTACTTTCTGGCTCTCCCATTCTTTCTTCTCCTTCTTCTGTAATGTTCCATGAGTATTAGAAGGAGGGCTATTGTTGGGGTCCTCAGAGGTTTCCTAGTGAGATCTGAGCTTGCTTTACACAGCAAGGCTGCATAAGGGAATGGATTGACCACATGCATGGTTACCAGGTGTTTGAAAGGGTCTGTACTTGGCTGTGCCGTGAGATATGCTTTGATCTAGCAAGGGGGAGGTATATGCTCCGCCCCTTGGCATTCCTTTAAAAGCCCTTTAGCAGAGACAGAAGGGGCTGGTGGGTTTTGANCCAGGCCCTCCCGAGGCTATCCTGTGTTTCTATCTGTCTCTCTCCTCTATATTTCTATCTAAATATTTCCCACTTCTCCCTGCTCAAAAGTACCCTGGGGAAAAAAGTGGGGGCGGGTCCTCCACAGGCTATAAATGTCTTTTTGAGGGCTGAACACTCAGCCATCCCTTTTTTCTCAGAACCTTGAACAGCCATAAGTCCCTGCATTCACTACCATTCATTCATTGCAAAGAGAAGCTTCTCTGACTAAGGTTGAGAATAGCGTGTATCTGGATATAAACATAAAGGTTTAGGAGACAGTCTGATACCATGTCAACTTAGCTAAACACTAGTGTTAAGTCCCCATCCTCCCAGGGTTTATGACCTTCCAGCCATGGGTTTTTGATGGGATTTACAGTGTCAGATATGAACTCTATGATCTTGTCATATGGTCTCAAATCTCGTCATAGAGCAGTTGGGTGCCCTATAACAATGGTGCCACTATTGCAGGCATGGGAACATCTTGATTGGTAGGTTAATGCTGTAATTCATAGGGTTCACAGCAGAGCAAGGCTGCTGATGCCTTTTCGTTACCAGTAGCCTGGATAGCACCTTTCATCATCATGAAAGTTAGAGAGCAGGGAGGAAGCTTCCTGCTCAGTTCCAGCTTGATTTCTCTAACTTGCAACCAAGGTGTATGGTGTCTTCAGCCATAAGGTCTTACAGCCATAAGGTCTAGTTTCAGTGGGCCATCAAGAAGCAAGAGTCTGTATTGTTTGGGGCTTTGCTGACCAGCAGCTCATAAGGTAGCTAGGATATATTTTTGAGTTGTAAGAAAATCAATGCCCAGAAAAGTAATGTGGTAGGCATTCATGTATGTAGTAAAGAGGGGAGCATGAATATTTATACATATCTGCCTTCATACACAGCATGCATACTTGCTTGGCTCTGGTTTGAGCACAGCTGGAAGCATACAGTGTTTTATATCCCAGGCTAATTCGTACTTGTTTTGTATCCCAGAACAGCCTAGAACTTGTGATCCTCCTCCCTCAGATGGGTCATGGGATTGTAAGAGTTGTACTCCCATGTTTGGTCACATACTGCTTTTTGATGAAGAATCAATTGTGGCTAAAAGACTACTTAGGACTAGGCATGGAGGCACGTGCTAATAATCCAAGTGCTTGGAAAGGCAGGCAGAGTGAAAGGCCAGCCTGAGCTATATAGAGGAATTCCATCACAGAACAAAANAAAACTGCTTGGGGAGCCTCGCACATGAGAGCCCTTCCCATTTTTAGAGGGACTTAGCAAGTCTATGGGACAAGCAATGAGAAGCCAGTGCTGAGTGCTAGGTAGGCCTTTCTCTGTGTTATCTGGTCTAGTCCACACATATGTCACTGTAGGTTTCCTCATTGACTCTATCTGGATTCTCAAGTGATCCAGTAAATAGGTGATAAATACGGGAATCCCATTTTCAAGGTGTGTGTGTGTGAGTGTGTGTGTGTGTGTGTGTGTGTGTGTGTGTGTGTGTGTGTGTGTGNGNGNGNGNGAGAGAGAGAGAGAGAGAGAGAGAGAGAGAGAGAGAGAGATGTGTCAAGTCTTGGCATGCAGTAGAGGGAGTTTGGTGGCATTGGAGGCATTATTATAAACAAGTTTACAGTCACTGCTTAGCCATCCAAGGGGTTCAGAAGGTATCTCAAATTTCCACACCACCTGCCACTAATCTTGGCAGCCCCTACCCCCTGGGTTACATGGAGGTATTCTGTCAGGATTAATTGTCTCAACTTGAAGCCTGTTTGTTCTGGAAAGTCAGAACTCTTGTTTCTGGTACAGATGAATTCCTGATGTGTTTAGCAAGCAANGAAGGTGAGACTTTGTCCCACTGTGCCATCCCTTTTTTAGACTTATTTGATCTGANCACCGCCTGTAGAGGATGTATTATCAAAGGCCCCAAGACACTGGCTTCTGTGCACTGACAAAGAACATTTATGGCCTTTCTTAGCAAAATAGATGTTCCCAGAGGAGCTTTCATTGTTGTTGTTGTTTGCCGCGGTTGGCCACATGTCGAACTCATGAGCTGTTTTATAGGACCAGAGGTTTCTCCTCTTGTCTCTCCCTTGGTACAGTTTGGAAATAAGTTCCCTAAGTGGGTTATCCATCTCGAAAGGTTTTGATGACAACTCCCTGTGATTTGGTGAACAGTAACCCAAATAGGTGTGGGGACAGGGGTGGCAACCTGCTTACAGAGTCAGGAGATGGTGATGGCAGCTTCAGCTTCCGGAGGAGATGGCACAAACCCAACCTGGGTGTTAAGGGTATCACTTCCTCTGTCANGTGTCCCCGAGTGATGGTTATTTGGCCATAGCATTTTTTCATATCTCTCAAGGNGGTGTTTCNGGGGTTCATTTGGAGTTCTATTAAGCGCTTAGCATATCAGTGCCCACTCTGCAAGCTGGGACTCGGGGTTTTAGTTTCCTGGAAGAGGGTTGCGAATCAACAGTGTTATCTGACTCCCTCAGACAGTTATTCTGTCTTCATTGCCTGGGTAGGGATGGAAAGCAGGCTTAAGTGCTGTTGCCCTGGGAGACCCTTTGCTGATGCCCCTTTTATTGCTCATGTTGCACTGTGTAGAATTTAATTCGGCTCTTATCTTATTGGCTTTCCATATCTGTAGGAAAGGTGCTATCTCCATGTCAGACTGTGAGCCTGGGTCAGACTGTGTGGCGTGGGTCAATGTGCTTCATGTCCTCACAGCAATTCAGACCTCTCTTGTCAGGGTTCTTCGGATTTCCAAACGACTCCAGCTTGAGCTGGCTTCTGTAGAGAGGAGATTTGATTTGATTTGAAAAGTTTAAAGATAAAATTTGAGGCATAGAATACAAAGCTTAAGGTCTTGCCATGTCTAGACAGTTTTTCATCTCTTGATGAAATATGTTTCCTTTCCACATTGTGGCATCAGATAGCAGTTAGCAGTTCTAGCAGGTTTAGAAAGGTCACTTTCCTAATAACCCACAGAAAGTCTCAGAATAGATCTGTCTGAGGCTTTTTCCCCCCTCTGGGTAACATGCACATCCCCAAACCAGTCTGTGTTGCCAAGTGTACTCAGTACTCTGGCCATAGGCCAAATGCCTGCCCCCTGGAGAAGTTAGGCTGGGGTCTTCTGCATGTCTCTTGGGGCACAGGGACAGAGAATGAGGCAAGGTGCTCNATCCCTAAGGCAGTCTGGGAACTGTTTTTTGAATGATGGATAGGCAAGAGCGAAGGATGTCCAACGTGGTAAGTTTTTAAGTAGTGTTTACTTGATGACTGAATGAATGGAGGGATGAGCAGGGATGAGCAGAGGAGGGCCAGAGGGAGAGCTGGTTGTACGGTACTTGCTGTGGGTTTAACAGATGGAGCTTTGCAAAGAAGAGGGATCCAGCCTTGAAATCCAGCCATTAAATTAACTGAAATATTTAACAAGAAACATGAGAAAGACAGACATGTGATAGCTGTTTCTAGGTGTCTGAAGGACATCGTCAGGGCAGGAGCTACGGTTGAGTCCCTTACGCTGTGCCCAAGGTGCGGGGATAGACACTTTAATTTTTATTAGAAAATCAATTTGTGCTGACTATAGAAAACCCCCAAATGGGCCAGCCAGATGTCTCAGTGGATAAAAGGTGCTTGGTGCCAAGCCTGATGACCTGAGTTCAATACCCGGAACCCACAGGTAGAAGGAGAGAACCAATTTCTGCAAGTTGTTCTCTGGCCTCCCCATGTTCACTCCCACCCNCTACACACCTCCTGAAAGTCTTATTAACTTTACTATCTAGCACAGAATGTAAAGTAATTAATATTTCGATATGTCTTTTAGTCTTTTTTCCCTTGTTACATTGCATTTGGAAACTTACGTGTTTATATGCTTCTTTATGTTGAGATTGAGTTTGGTTGTGTAGCCTTTGAATTCTCCGCAGTCCTCCTGCCTCAGCCTCCTGAGAACGGGGATTAGAGATACACATCACCATACCTAGNTCTTAGTTAATCTTGATCATTTGTGTTTGTCAGGAAAAGAAACTGTCTTAGAGACCTATTTCAGAGGCATGGGCACTGATGGGATCAGAGTTCTGTCTTCTGCCAGGCTCACAAACCCCCTTTGATTTCTAGGTCTTCGGGTTGGCTACTGTCTGCCTGGCAGGCTGCACTATATACATCAGGGTTTCATTAAGATCTACTCTTAGAATGTTGATTTCATTGCCTTCTGCATGTCATTCGGGTACCCAGTCAAGTACTCAGGAATGATTTCATGGGGTGTTTTTTGGGTGCCAGTGAATGAGACAAGCCCCTGCTTCCCTGGAGTTTCAGTTTAGCTGAGTTCCACATCCTTTCTGGGTGTTAGCCTTCTAGGAGCATGTGGGGCTGTGGTATGGACAGCCACACTAGTTAGTGACCTCTATTCTGCTGGCAGATAGCACAGCTGATAGCTGGGAGACCTTGTTTAATATATATACTCTTGTGTGTTGCTGCTCCTAACATGAATGTGGGTGGGTGGTGGGATGGAGGGCTCGAGGCATGCCTTCTCTCTTCTCACTTTCCTGGGGCTATCTGTGTAGTCTACCATTGTGCACTTATGATAACCTTGGCTTCTGACCCCCAGAGNAGAGCCCATGGTANGCAAGAAGGTCAACTGCAGAAAGGGCAGGAAATACATACTGTGTGANTGTGGCCTCTCCTGGTCCTNATCATGGCTTCTTTAACCCTGGGGAGACGGGTATAATTACCCCATTGTGCAGAACAGAGCAGGGAGCTGGGGCTTGGCTGTGCCTACGATTTGATCCCAGGCCCAGATGCCACTCCACACCTGGGGCTTCCTTTTTATGCACCAGCTAGAGCCTGGGACTTTAAACGCTCTGAAACTCCAGGTTATTTGATAGTTTCATTCCATTCATTTATTTGGAAAAATACTTGTTTGAGGGCCTATGTGTAGAAAAGCTATCAAGTCCTAAGATCCAGGGTAACCAAGACCTATTTGTGTCCTCTGAGAGAGAACCTGAAGTCTGAGTTAAATCATCGGAAATGTGCTTACATTTCTGCCTCAGCCTTTGTGAGGTGAATCATTCAGGATAGGTCAGGTGGAATGNTCTGAGCTGCAAGCTACAGAACTCCCAATTCATATGGGGTAACTGGTAGAAGCAGTGAAGTGATTGANGTATGCAGAAGTAGGATGGGTTTTAGGAACACTCTGATCNGGGCCCTGGCTTTGTTTCTTTGTGATCTCTGGGCTCTGCACTTCTGTCTCCTGGCTTTGTTTGTTCTCAGGTTCCCATCCTTCACAATAGCTTACAGGAGAGAGCTACCATCTCTTCGTAGAGTCCTTGAACAAAATTTCCACTCTTCCCTCTGGTTGGATCTTCTCGGGACCTGCATCCATTTCTCAGACCAATACAGTGGCAGAGGAGAGGAGATATCNTTGCCTTAGAACATTCAGGACCCACCTTAGGAATTGAAGACAAGTCCGCATGGCTCCTGATGGGGGATGAGTAGAAGAGATGCTACCAAGAAGCAGTGACAGTCTCCAAGTGGTCTCCATGCANGGATGGAAACACCAAGATGTGTCAGGGTGGTGGTCACTCTTCTCATGACAAANTCATCTTTAAATAAATGGACATTGATAGTTTTTTGAATGCTCAACATTTTANACATTTTCACAGTGACTTCTCATCATATTTCTGTCAAATGGGCAATTATTACCATTTTATAGATGAGGAAACCAGTGTAGGGAAGGTTAGGTTGCTGCTGGCAGTCAGGCCCTAGCAAGCCAGCCAGATGTGGCTGAGCCTGTGGATCCCACTCCATTTCCCTTTTGGGATGGTTTGTAGAGAAAATAGATTCTTAATAGAGGCCCTAAAAGGGGGTTTCTAATGATTCTTCACAATAAGCAGGGCCTTGGGAGTAGTTACTGCTTTTCATTTGCAGCTTTTATTAGGAGAATCCTGCCTGCCTTTTTCCGTTAGGCAACTGTAGATGGGAGGAAGTCTCTTTTCCCCGGGCTCAGGGAAGTAACAGATAATTGAATGATCCCCCAAGAAAAGCAGATCCATTGTTGACTCACAATGCTTCAGAAGCCATGGTTGCTTCAGATACTTTTACAAAAATGAGTTTTCTCTTCTTTTAACTTTTCTGCCTGAGGCTGCCATTTTTTTTTTTTTAAAAGCAATAGAGTAGCCATTATGTAATCTATACAATGCCTCCTTCCCTTGGGCCCAAGTTAACTGTGCCTTCAACAATGCAGAATGTCTTTTCATGTTGGCAAAGAGTTTACATAAAGCTAGTGGGAGTCCTAAATTAAACTGCCAAAGCAAAGGCAAACAAGCTGGGTTTTCTGGTTCTCTCCAGACACTGCAGAGACAACATCCCACAGGGCAGGGAGATGATGTGCTGAAATCCTTTTGTGCTGGTGTANGATGTAGTGCTGTGCCCTGTGCATGGCGAGCATGCCCTGAACATAGTGCCCAGGTGAAAGGNCACCTGCTTGTTCCTAGNCCCCCCTTCACCTCTCTTCTACCCTCATAAACACCTTTATCCTAAGAGAAATGAAACAAAAATGGGGAGATCCAAATGGTAGCTGGTGACTAGCTGACAAATGAGGTTTGCAAGTGTTCTAGTTAGCCTTCTGTTGCTGTGATAAACACCATGACTGAAAGCAACCTGGGGAGGAAAGGGTTTATTTCGCTTACAGGTTACAGTCTATCCATCATCAGGGAAGCCAAAGCAGGAACTACAGCAGAGACCATGGGAGAATCTTGCTTACCATCTCCCTTTTCTTGGCTTGCTCAAGTACCTTTCTTGTACAGCCAAGGACCGCCTGCCCAGGGATGGGATAGCTCTTAGTGGACTGGGCCTTCCCACATTGACTAACAATTAAGGGAATGCCTCGTAGACAGGCCCCATAGGCCAGTGGTTCTTAATCTTCCTAATGCTGTGACCCTTTAGTACAGTTCCTCATGTTGTGGTGACACCCTCCCAACCATAAAATTATTTTCATTGCTACTTCATAGCTGTAATTTTGCAACTGNTATGAATTGTAATGTAATATCTGATATGCGGGCTATCTGATATGCGACCTCCGTGAAAGGGTCATTTGACCCCCAAAGGGGTCTCGACCCACAGGTTGAGAACTACTTCTGTAGGCCAGTCTGAATGAGACAGTTTCTCAGCTGAGATTCCTTCTCAGGTAAGTCTAAGTTTGTGCTAAGTTGACATGAACTACAACAGTAACTTAGGTGCCGTCCTTTTTTGTGAGATCTTGTGTCTTATGCCCACTCCCCCAGCTCATTACTGAATGGTGCTTTACCTGTCTAGATTTCCTTTAAGTTCTCGGCTTACCATTCTGGGTCACGGACAAAGAGACATTCAGAGCTCAGCTTCTATTCCTAATAAATAACCATTGGTGGACATCCTCACCCCGATTTACTTCCATCCGTTCCCATCCGTATGATTTTGGGATTCTGATTACTCTGGACAGTGAGTGGTTCAGCTGGGCCAAGAAAAGGTGTGAGGTAAAATAGGATATGAAGAAATGCCTGTGGGTAAAAGGCTTAGGGTGAAATGTCAGAGAAAGTCATTATCTCTAGACAAAAGGTTGTTGAGGCTTGCTGTGCTCCTGGAGGATGACATTGATAGCTGTCATTAGGTGTGAAATGGAGAGTGCCTTACTACAGCAGAACCCGGCTTTATTCTGATATATCAGTGGTTATAACCACTGCTCCTAGAGACCGGGACTGATGGCACCTGGGAGGGGCCATCTTGCATTTATGTGTGTACATGCTAAAATATATGTTTGTGCACAGAAATCTTGCTGTCTCTGTGACCATGGTTTCTAAATTTGTCTGCAGAGTAGAATCTGCTACAAAGCTTTTAAAATTCAAAGCTGTAGACAACATGCTAGCAGATTTAATTTACAAACTCTGGGAGTGGAACGGACATAAGCGTGTGTGCGTGTGTGTGTGTGTGTGTGTGTGTGTGTGTGTGTACATGTGTGTGTACACCTGTGGAGATCAACCTTGGGTGCTATTCCTCTCTGGATGCTATCCTTCTTGATTTTTGGGACTGAGTCTCTCACCTGGCTTGGAACTGGTTAGGCTGGCAGGTTGAGTCACAGGGATCCCCCAATCTCTGTCTCTCTGTTGCTGAGATTACAAGCACACACACCACACTAGACTTCTTTTTTAATGTTGGTGCTGAGGATCAAACTCCAGTACTCATGCTTGCATGGCAAGCACTTTACTGACTGAGCCATCTCCTCCGCCACAATTGACAGTTTTTAAGCTCTTCAGGTGATTCCAGTCGCAGATAGGCTCTGCAATAGTACTGTGTGACAACTATAACATGATTATGGTCTGGAGAGGAGTGGAACTGTGATAGCGACAAATGGTAATGGCCATTGGCATTTACTGGCTGGCATCTCTAGGCCAGGCCATCTACTGAAATTTTACAAATGTTCCCACTAAGTCCTCCCTGTGCTCTCTGTGGGAGACTGGAGAAGGACAAGAGGGGCTGTGGCTTCAAACTGGTATCTGTAGAGTTAACTGACACAGATTGGCAGATAAAGGCCAGAAAGAGGAGGCCNCTGGGCTTATCTTGCTTGCCCCTGAGAGACTACTGCGGTTATCCTTAGTCTGAGATTGAGGTTTCTGTTGTTGTTGTTGCTACCACAGCGTAACCTGTCCACATCCTGGTGGATACAGCCATCCTTTTAATAACCACAGTGGATTCAGGAGTCAATATACAGAACCATATTTTGCAAAGTTGTACATTGAGGGTGAGTTTGTTTTGACTTGTGGCTTAGAAGGAGAAAAAGAGCACAGTAAAGCAGGCTATTAATCTTGGGTTGGCTGATTCTTGCCTGCAAACCGCTGTGTGTGTCTCAAGAAACTAGATTAAATAAATTAATAAAACCTCGTCTTGTGTTTTTGCAGGACTTTTCTCAGGGCCTGGGTGCTCTGTAAAGCTTATCCCATTGCTAGTGTGTTTGATATCTTCCCAGAAGGTTGGGAGGCATAAATTGGGCTGTGGATTACCATGAAGCAAAAAGGAGGAGCCACGCATGCCGAACATGTATAGAGATTTCTGGCCGGAGCCTTGATGTATGAGTTCGCTAGGAGGTGGGAGAGCGTTAGGGAAGGTGTTCTTGGGAGGGTGGAAGGACTGGGCAAAGGCACAGCAGCGGAGACGATGTTAACAGGCGCTCTGCTGCAGTTAGCTTCTTAGCATTACATCAAGAGTGGCTCCATTCCCCACTATCATGGGAGACTGGAAATGTACATCATTGGGCATTTCTACTTGTGTTTCTCATCATGCAACACACACGTCTCCTAACTTTTTAAAAAAATTTCAGTGTTGGAAGACATTTGGGTGGTGAAGGGCTAGATAAGGATAATTTCATTGATCCTCCCCTCCGCCCATTTGCCCTGAAAACCATACCAGATACCATACCAAAGTTTTCACATTGCTAATTAGGAGCCATTATTATTATTATTATTATTTTTAAGAAACTGGACTCTTGTTCATGCCTCAGGGAGTCAGACTGACCTTTGAAGATGAACTTAGTTGTTCTCTGGCAGTATAAACATAAACCTCTGTGAACTTTGTGGCCTAGATCCCCGATCTGGTGGGGTGGATGGTTTTGATTGCGCTCCTCATATCCAGCTGTGAACTGGTAGTTCCTTGACACCTTGGGCTCTCAGTTTGTTTTTTTTTTTTT
>LZPO01066727.1:18611-33830 GCA_001675575.1 Neotoma lepida
TGTGTGTGTTGTAAATACCAGGGATTGACCTTGGGTGGTCAGGCTTGGTGGCAGGTGCCCTTACCTAGTGAGCCCTTGTTAGCCCCTACATAATCTTTAGGTGCTTTTAGACCCTAACTCTTTCTTTCATTCATTCATTCTTTCTCTAAAACAATTACTTTATTTATTTTAATTAATTAATNTATTTTACATCCTAGTCACAGTTCCTCCTCCCTTCTCTGCTTGCAGTCCTTCCTCCCTCCCTTCCCCCTCTGTTTCCATTCCCTAATCTACTCCTCCTCCATTTCTGTTCAGGAAAAGGCAGGTCTCCCATGAGTATCAAGAAAACATGACATATTAAGTTGCAATAAGACTAAGCACCTCCCCATGTATTAAGGTTGGGCAAGGCAATCCAGTATGAGGAATAAGGTCCTAAAAGCCAGTAAAAGAGTCAGAGACAGCCCCTGCTCCCACTGTAAGGAGTCCCATAACAGGACCAAGCTACACAACTGTAACATACAAACAGAGTGCCTAGGTCAGTCCCATGCAGGCTCCCTGGTTGTCAGTTCAACCTCTATGAGCACCCATGAGCCCAGGTTAGTTGATTCTGTGAGTTTTCTTGTAGAGTCCTTAACCCCTCTACTCCTACAATCTTTTCTCCCCATCTTCTGCATAATTCCCTGAGCTCCACCTAATGTTTGGCTGTGGGTCTGCATCTGTTTCCATCAGTTGCTGGATGAAGCCTCTCTGATGACAATTGAACTAGGCACCAACCCCAGCACATAGGCAGGACAGACTGTATTGAAGGTTATGTGGCTGGGTTGGTTTTCCACTTCCTCCACTTGAAGTCTTGCCTGGTCACAGGAGATGGCCAGTTCATGCTACATATCTGTGATTGCTAGGAGTCTTAGCTGGAGTCATCCTTGTAGATTCCTGGGAGATTCCCTTGTGCCAGGTTTTTATATGACCCCAAATGCCCTCCCCTTTCCAGTAGTCTCTTTCAGTACTCTCCCTCTCTGCCTCCCTCAAGCTGATCATTCATGTTCCAATCTCCACCTGCCCTCAGTCTACTCATGAAATCTCTTCTATTTCCCCTTCCTAGGGAGATCCAGGCATCTTCCTATGAACCATCCTTGTTACCTATCTCTCTGGGTCTGTGGATTGTAGCATAGTTATCCTTTTTCTATAGCTAATGTCCACTTACGAGTCAGTACATCTCGGTCTGGGTTACCTCATTCAGGATGATTTTTTTCTGGTTCCATCCATTTGCCTTCAAATTTCCTGGTGTCCTTGTTTTTAACAGCTGAGTATTATTCCATTGTGTAAAGGTACCACATTTTCTTTATCTATTCCTTGGTTGAGAGGCATCTAGGTTGTTGCCAGCTTCTGGCTATTACAAACAAAGCTGCAATGAACATAGTTGAGCAAGTGTCCTTGTGGTAAGATTAAGTGTTCTTCGGTTATATGCCCAAGAGTGGTATACCTGTGTCTTGTGGTAGATTGAGTCCTAGTTTTCTGAGAAACCACCACACTGATTTTCAAAGTGGTTGTACAAGTTTTCACTCCCATCAACAATGGAGGAGAGTTTCCCTTTCCTCTCCAACATAAGCTGTCATCAGTGCTTTTTGATCTTAGCCATTCTGACAGGTGTAAGATGGTATCTCAGAGTTGTTTTGATTTGCATTTCCCTGATGACTAAGGATCTTGAGTAATGTGTAAAGGGAAGGATAACCAGATAAAAACCCACAGCTCCAGAGAAGCTAGCTAACAAAGAGGATGCTAAGAGGGATGCATGGATTGCACTGGGAGGGGGAAATAGATGACATCTCTGGAGTAAAGTGAGGAGGATGGGGGATGAGAGCATAAGAGAATGGGATGGTCAAGCTGGAGGAGGGACGATGAAGTGGGAGAGCAATAAAAGAGATACCATGATAGAGGGAGACATTATGGGGACAGGGAGAAACCTGGTACTAGGGAAATTCCCAAGAATCCACAAGGATGACCCCAGCTTAGACGGCTAGCAATAGTGGAGAGGTGCCTAAATTTACCTACCCCAGTAATCAGATTGGTGAACACCCTGTTATCATAGAGCCTTCATCCAGTAACTGATGGAAGCAGATGCAGAGATCCACAGCCAAGCACCAGGCTGAGCTCTGGGAGTCTAGTCAAAGAGAGAGAAGAGAGATTCTATGAGCAAGAGGGGTCAAGATCATGATGGGGAAACCTACAGGGACAACTGAACTAAGCTCATAGGAACTCATGAGCTTTAGACTGACAGCTGTAGAGCCTGCATGAGACCAGACTAGGCTCTCTGCATATGGGAGACAGTTGTGTAGCTTGGTCTGTTTGAGAGGGCCCTGGCAGTGCATCAGGATGTATCTGTGGTGCATGATCTGGCTTTCTGGAGCCCATTACCTATGATGGGATGCCTTGCTCAGCCTTGATGCAGGGTGGAGGGGCTTGGTCCTGCCTTAACTGAATGTAACAGGCTTTGCTGACTTTCCATGGGAGTTCTTATCCTTTTGGAGGAGGGATGGGGGCGTGAGTCGGGGAGAGGGAAAGGCTGGAAGGGAGCAGGAGGAGGGATAAAAGGGGGATTGTGGTGATATTTTATTTGTGATGATATATTTATTTCCTCTTATCTGAAGATCAGAAGAAAAAGCCAGCCACTATATTAAACATAGATCAGGCAATGGTAACACACACCTTTAATTCTAGCATCCCGGAGGCAGAGATCCATCCCAATCTCTGTGAGTTCAAGGTCACACTGGGAACAGAGCCAGGCATGGTAGCACATGCCTTTAATCCCAGCACTAACCATGGAGGTCTGGAGGGCTGTACAAACAGACAGGAAGTGATACAGCTGGGCAGAGAGAGGAAGTGAGATGGTAGAACAGAAAGGCATATAGGCATGGGTGTACAGGAAGTAGGTCTCTCTTTGGCTGAGGATTTCTAGTGGTGAGAACATGGCTGGCTTCTTTCTGCTTCCCTGATCTGTCGGTTTTTACCTCAATATCTGGCTCCAGGTTTTTATTATAAGTCCATTTAGCAATTCATCTTACATCTGGCACCCCGATGTTTGTGGCATGAATTCACGGAAAATCTGCTTGTCTGTGGCCTTACAGGCCCTGGCTCAGGCCCAAGCTGCACATAGCTAGAGTCTCCACACCACGTGGGCCAGAGTCTCTGGTTTCTTCTCTCCTGGTGGGTTGTGGGCTCTCTCTGGGTTCCCATCTCAGACTGCTACCACACTAGTAGCTGCTTTAAAACTCTGTCAGACTTCTACTGTTCTGCGCAGTCGGCAGACTTGGTGAGTCAATTAAGATATCTTAAAGAAAGAAATTAGTTAAAAGGGAATTTTTTCCCACATTAAAAAAATGGGAAACATTTTTACAATGGAATGAATTTGGTCTCTGTTTGATAACACATGAGGCAGTCTGAAAATGGAACAGTTAAATGAGAGGATAATTAATGTTGATGGGATTTACATAACATCAATGACGAATATTATTCTTTTGGTCATTTTTGTTTTAGCATTAAAAAAGTTGGTTAATTTGAGTGCCAAGATAAAAGTTTCAGAAAAACTTGTTAAAACAAATCTTAGAGAAATTCAGACCCAGACAGAAGAATTTAAAGGTGAACCTATCCCAGCATTCAATTATATGGTTACAGAGAAACAGCCTAAGGTTTTGAAACAGCCAATCTTAATCTATCTGATTACCTTGTAGGAACTGCCAAATGCTCAAGGCTGTGTATGAGGTAACTGGACTCCATTGGAAATGGTAGATTTGAAGAGATTTAAAGAAGCTATAGTGTCATATGGTATGCATTCTCCATTTGTAAAGCAGATGTTAAACTTGTGGTCAACTTGTAATAGAATTATCCCTCAGGACTGGAAAGATTTGATTACAGCTGTCCTAGAGGTGGGTCCACAGTTACAATGGAGAACCTGGTGGAAAGAGGAGGCTAAGACTATAGACCAATGATGTAGGGCTAGAGGTATTAAAATTTCCCAAGATCAACTTCTTGAAGAAGGTGATTATACTGATATATAAAGACAATCTTTATATAATGACCACACCCTAATTCTATGCCACATGGCAGCCATAAATGCATGGGACAGAATTGAAGAAGTAGGAAAGAAAATTGAGTCATTTACAATTGTAATACAGGGCCCAAAAGAAATCTTCATGGATTTCTTACAAAGGCTGTCTTCTGATACCAAATTCAGAAGCTGGACAGATAATAATTGAAACTCTGGCTTTTGAAAATGCCAATGCAGCATGCAAAAGGGTAATTAGGCCATTAAAGGCAAGATCAGCACCCTTGGAAGAATGAATCAAAGATGTAATTAATATTGAATATCATTACCATGATGATACTTGGATAGGAGAGGTGATTTCCAGAGGGCTGAAGAAAAATAATAATGTCAGATGCTTTTATTTCAATAAACAAGGTCACCTAAAATGGGACTGTAAACAGGGCATTCCTAGGAACAATGTTTCTTCAAGGATCAATGGCAACAGAACACCTCTCCCTTCTGGATTATGCAGAAGGTGTGGTAAAGGCAAACATTAGACTAATGAATGTAAATCAACAAGGGACCTACAAGGTAATCCTTTGCCTTTGCCATTGGGAAATTCCCTGAGGGGTCTCTCACAGGCCCTCATGGCAAATTCAGTTCAATCTTTTCTTGCCATCATAGAAGAAACCCCTTCCCAGAGCAATTAAATAACCAAATGCCTATTGTAAAAAAATATATTGCTTGGAGTGATAGAACAGCTACAGCAGAGAGAACAAAATTCAGGAGAAACCATAAAGTGAATTTTTTGGCAAACTTGTATAAATGAACAAAGACCAAAATTAAAAATACGAATAAATGATGTTCTCATTGAGGGTCTTGTAGACACAGGTGCAGATGTCACAATAATTGCACCAGAATCTTGGCATCCAAATTGGCCTCTTCAGGAATAAATGTTCAGCTGTTAGGGATTGGAACATTATTGCAAGTGAAACAGCGTACAAGAGGAAACTTGGGTGACTGTCCAGGCAGCCAGCTGTTTCTGTCATTTTTCACATTTTTTGGTGTTTCTGTCATTTCTCACATTTTTTGGTAGTCACTTGTTTTCACTTCCTGCTTATTCAGTTAATATTATTTCCTTCTCAGGTCTCTGAGTGAATCAAAGATTAGATAGTTATAGTTTTCCTTGTTAACAATTTCAGAAAAGAAACTCATTAAAGAGGTGTAAAGTGTATAAATTTGAAAGACATCAAAAGATATTTTTGGTTGGTATACACGTTAGGATAGAATGTGAATTAGGTACATTTTGTACTCACTAAAATAGGATAAATAATGGAGTATTTTCTCTAAATTTATCAAATGGTAATGGATTGGACATTATTAATGTAATTCTTGACTGTATGTACGTATATACTTATTGTACTTATTGTATATAGTGTTTCTTATATTAGTTATAACCCTCTTTTATTATTTTAGACAAAAAGGGGAAATGTGGTGATATATTGTATACCCCAATAAAGCTTACCTGGTGATCAGAGGACAGAGCCAGTCACTAAATTAGACATAGAGGTCAGGCAGTGGTGGCACACACCTTTAATCTTATGACTCTGGAGGCAGAGATTCATCTGGATCTCTGTGAGTTCAAGGCCACACTGGGCTACATGAAAGAAACAAAACCAGGCAGTGGTAACACATGCTTTTAATCCCTAGAAGTAATATGGCAGGACATATAAAGGTATATAAAGTGTGAGGAAACAGGAACTTGCTCTCTTGAGGCTGAAGATTTTGTAGAGAAGCTGTTGGGCTTCTCTGATCTTTCAGCTTTCACCCCAGTACTTGGCTCTGGGTTTTTTATTATAAGACCTTTTAAGATTTGTGTTACAGATCAGTGCTGAGACTCTTTCAAGTTTAAGTTGTGGGTTCTCCACTGGACTGTGATGGTCACCCATACTATGATGTATCTTGTCTTTGGGCCTAGTGTGTCCAAGGTCCCAGTATTGACCATATGGGAGGTACCTGGGATTTCTCTGGAATGTGGGAAGTCTGGCCATTCATGTGGGCTACATTCACTTATCAGGCAGAAGTCTTTCATATTTGAGTGATATCATCAATGAGCTGTTTATTTGTCCTGTAGTCTTTCCTAGGTACTTGAGGATTTTGTGTAGTCTATTTAACTTCTGTGTGTTGATGGTCAACCTATGTGTCTATACACACAAGTGTATCTCTTGGAGCACTAATGAGGAAGGATTCTGAAGCCAGCCTCGGAGCCTTCAGGCTTTCGAGGTTTATATGAGACCAAAACCAGGCTAATTTGAGAGGCTTTGAGTTTGTTGTATGTAGCTGCTCCTGTCTGTCCCTCTAGTGTTAGAGATAGTAGCAGCTGCAGCTCCCTTCACATCTCTGTGAAGGCCCATATTTTCTTACTTGTACAACAGTACAGAATATTCTGTTACTGACAGCTGGAGGTTTGGAGGTTGGAGTAACCATGCAGAAGAGCAAAAGCCATGTTTCTGGTTTCTAAGACATGGGCCCCTGCTCCTTTTGAAAATGGTGGGCCCCAAATTCCCATGCTATGATCACATGGCTCCAGAGATGACAAGTAGAGCCACTGGAGGGTGATTATATAATGAAGTTAGTGCCCTCATAAGCAGGATAAATTATCAGATAAAAGGACACCTTGGATAGTTTCCTTCAGGAAACAGGAAGTTGCCCTCAGCAGACATGGAAACTGCCATTGACCTGAGATGTCTTTTTATAGCAGCCCTACATGGGCCCAGATAGTCCCAGAAATGAGGACCATGGGAGATACTTTGAGAATTCCAGGGAAGGAAAACTGAAGGAAAGCACCACTTTAGCAGCTGTCCATGCAAGAATAACCAGGCTTTGTTGTGCCAACAGCAAATGGTGCTTAGAGGTGACTGTCAGTGTGCTTCAGTCCCTTTCAGGAACAATTGATCCTGGAAATATCGGAGGGAGGAGGCCAGGTGGCAAACATTCGAGTGGTTCAACTATTTAATGGATCCATGTGTATGTTCCAGTCTGTAAAATATGTCCTCTGTGTATCCATGATTAGTCAGGGGTTGGTAGTATGTTCACCATGGCCTTAGCACTGGGAGGTGAACATTCAGGGAGATGTTCATGTTCTCATCCTTATGGAGGACTGATGTCATTGCAAATAAGGACCTGTTGGAGTGAATTTGCCATCTTAGTGGCATGTAATAACATGGTATTTATCTCTCACTTCTGCTCTATCATTTACTGTGTGAAAGGACAGCAGAAAATTATCTGAGAAGCCAGATTCCTGATACTGCTATCTTGCTCTGTATCTTTGCACCCACAGAACTGAGAAAGTACATTTTCTACTTTCTCTCTTTCCTCTTTTTTATATATTTATTTTTTGTAATTTTTTCATGTATGATGTTTTATTGAAATACCTACTCATATAATCTCACAACTTAATTTTGAAATATTGACATGAGGTAGAGGGTAGAAAACAGTTTTCACCTTGTCTCCAACATTTCCCAAGTNAGGCTAATATTTTTCTACACTACCTAGATTTTACTACTAATTTTACTACTATAGCTATGGACTTTAAAAGTTCATTATTACAGACTATTGCCATTGGCTTTGTTGGTACACCAGAAGTTGAGGTTAAGACCCCACTGCGGGAAACACTACAGGCATTAGTCACAGGTCATAGAGAAATCAAATGTGTCATCAGAAGATACTGACTAGATTTATAGTACAGAAATGCTCTATTTAGGTTCATGGATGGGACCAGTAGGAATTTCCTCCAGCCGTATTCCTGTGAGCTATAAATTGTAAGACAAATTTCTAAACAGTCTTTTTAAATAAAACACAGAGGCAGGGATAGGGGTAAAAGTCTGACAGAGATCAGAAGAATTAGGAACAGCTACCAGCTTCATCTCACAAGCCACTGCTTCCAAAAGAGAGAGTGACTTCCTATATCTCCATGCCTATATTCCTTTCTGTTCTGTTCTCCCATTGGCTCTCTTAGCCTAGTTACATCACTTCCTGTCTGTCACTTCCTGTCTGTCTGTATAGACCTCCAGAATTTTATGGTTGATGTTGGGATTAAAGACGTGTGTCTCCATGCTTGACTCTGTTCCTAGTGTGAACTGGAACTCCCAGAAATCCAGACAGACCCTGCCTGCTAGTTGATAGGATTAAGGGCATGTGCTAACATTGCAAGACCAGCAGCTGACCTTGTTCCTCTGAGCCTCAGATAAATTTTATTGGGGGACATAGATAAAATACCACCACAATAAATGACAACCAATGTGGCAAGATATATCTCTTGGTGCAAATAGTGGCATGAATGTAATGGGCATGACTGTCTTATTTACTTGGTATTGTGACAAGACACAATGACCAAGGAAACTCATAGAAGAAAAAGTTATTAGGGCCTTACAGATTCAGATGATGAGTCCATGGCAGAGATCAAGGGAACCACTGGCATGCATAGTGCTGGAGCAGCAGTTGAGAGCTCACATCTTGGGATAACAAGCATGAGTCAGAGAGAAACCTACCTCAAAGTTCATCTCTAGTGACACACCTCTTCTTACAATGCCACACCTCCTAATCCTTCCCACACAGTTTTGTCCTCTGTGACCTAATCAAGCATAGGAGCTTATGGGCCCATGCTCATGAAAAACACTGCAGTGGCGAGCCACATTCTCATTGGAATTAAAATCCAACCCACAAGAATAAAAGCTTGCCTCACAGTGTAAATCTAGTATAATACCTGTGGCTGGCAAACTCACAGGTTCCCCCAGGTGAACCTACCACAACTACTATGTTAAATGGTCAGATCACACTGCCATCTGAATTCACATCTCTATATTCATAAGTTAGTGAGCTCAGTCCTCATCAGATAAGTCTCTTAATGCAGGAAGCTGTGTGTCACACTAGAAACTGTCAAAATTAAGAGATATGGAATTCACAGGCATAAATATATTTATATTACACCTTCCTCTGAGTCTCAGAGACCATTCCCAAAGAGTGGTGGACAGATTTTAAGATCCAGAGGTCATGGAATTGTAATAAAGCACTATCTACTTTACATGACAGGCCTGCTGCATTTAGGAACTCTATGATGAAGCCAGTGGGTATTCTAGCATGGAAGAGAAAGGAACTCACTGGCCCCTCCCGTAACTGAGAAGCTGTTGACAATTGATGGCTTCTAGAAGAGGAAGAGTCAGTTTTCCTTAATGTGATGATGCAATGGTAGGTTGAGCAAAAGTTGTTTTANGTAGGTCCCCCCCCTCCCCCGCCGAAAAAAACCCCACTAAATTGGTGCAGTTGAGTGTAAGACCAGGGAGGATTTGGAGAAATGAAGCAGACTATGTAAAAACTATGTTTATGTAGGAAATTCTCAAACAATTAAAATATATTATTTAAAACTTCATTTTTTTAGTGCTGCTAAAATCCATATGAAACCTTTTTATATTTTAAAGGAAAAGTGAGAATTCACTGTCACTGAAAATGCAATGGAGGTCATTGTCACTGCTGTTCAGCCCTATGTGCTGTGGAGTAAAAAAGTTTGGCTGCAGAGGCAGATGATGGNTGGGCTCAGTTCATTCCCTTATGCTTTTCAACCATTTTCTTTTTCTCAGGAAATGTGAACTAGTGCCTTGTGTATCTTAATGAGACCTTTGAAAATGTTTCATCGTCTTTTGGGAAAAGATGTTAATTATCATTTCATTTTCTTTGTATTTTGAGGAGTAAATACCTTAACTGTGAAGTACCTGGTATCTAAATAAACATGAATAATAGAAAGTCCTGGGACTCAGTTACTTAGTTTTAAGAAAATTCATTTTTCTCTCTATCCTGTGGCCCTTACAGGACAGAGCATAACATTTCAGCACTAATGAGTGACACATGTATTTGTTCAGGTGAAACATCTTTAGTGCAGCAAGAGCAGAAGGACAACACCACAGTGTTCTAATAAGCCATCCATATGCCCTGGCTGATGAGATTTACAAAATTACAAATAGAGGCCACCCTTCCTTGTAGAATCAGTATAGTGACTGAAAAATACAGGTAAGAAGATGAATTTTACACAATGATTTNAAGAGCTGTTTCCTATATGAAGCAGAACTGCATAAGTTATTAATTTTCATTGACCTTTATATGAAATTGTAGTGAATATTCTTTCTTTTATCCTTCTCCTAGANTGTCCAACACTAGTGACACTCATCAGTGTAACCCTTAGACAGATCGGCAGAGGAGCCTGATTCCTGATGCATTGATGTGTGCTCCACTTGTTGTTTCAGTCACAGCAGAACCTTTTAGCAGCCTCCACACTGAGGTCCGGTGAGAAGGGAGCAAGCCTTGTTGTGCTAATGTGCTTCCATCTGTGGCTGTGGCTCTAATTGCAGATGTTAGGAAGAGAGCTAGGATGGTGGTTCCTGAATCTCATCACTTGAGGGAGAGAGAATGGAGGAGCTGTTTGTTGTTTTTTTTTTTTAATTTTTTTAGGGGGCCCGCCACCCAGCTCCCAAATAAATCACACATGGAGGCTTATTATTACTTATGAATGCCCGGCCTTAGCTTAGCTTAGTTTCTAGCCGGCTTTCCTTAACTTAAATTATCCCTACTACCTTTTTCCTCTGGGCTTTTCCTGTTCTCTAGCTTTTGTAAATCTTACTCTTACTCGGTGGCTTGCTGTGTAGCTGGGTGGCTGGCCCCTGGGTTCCTCCTCCTTCTCTGGCTCCTCGATCTTAGCTCTCTCCTCTCAGTTTTCTTCTTCTATATATTCTCTCTGCCTGCCAGCCCCACCTATCCTTTCTCCTGCCTTGCTATGGCAAGTTCTTTATTAGATCAGGTGTTTTACACAGGCACAGTAACACAGCTTCACAGAGTTAAACATGAACATGCAACATGAACAAAAGTAACACACATTAAAATATTCTACTACAAGGAGTGATATGAATTCAAGGCCAGGATTGCCCATAAAAACCAGATATTAGAAATGGACAAACTGATGATTAACTAAGAGTTGGATGTTCTGGATATTGAAAACCATATGTTAAGAATTCTTGTATGATTTGGGCACTCAATGTACTAGATGGAACTTAACATGCAATACTGTAAACAAGTTCTTTATGTTCCCAGAGCCTTTAATTGGTTTTTTTCACAGTAAATTACATAAATCTCAGAAGATTTACTCCTGACATGAACCAACTATCCATATTATTTGCATAAAAGTGAAAATCGTTTAGTATTTATGTAGATAATATAAAAGCCTTGTAAGTGCATTTGAGGTGTGGGGAAATAGTTGAGTTATATCTAAATCTAATTAGAAAATTGAAAAACATATTTGTAGCATAATTCCTGGCTTTCTGGAGTCTGACTCCAGGTACTCAGTACTCAGGCACCCATATAAATCTGAAACAAAAGGCCGACCAGGGTTCTGCTGCTCCAGTGAGAAGTGAGCAAGCTTGGACTCCTCGCTTCTGTGTTACTTTCCTNCCAGATGATGGCAGCATAGTAGGGATTGGNTTAATATGAGAGAGGGGGCCTGGGGAAATGTGTGAGTGGCATGGGATTGTAGGAGAGGATAGGGCATTATATCCTGGAATGTCAGCTGATGTAAAGGCTCAAGGTAACTCTCCCTGTCACAAGAAAACCCCATGTCCAACATGATGTTGGAATGTCTATGTCTTCTTGGGAGAAGGAAGTTATAGGTGTAGAGACAAAGAGTGTTGAAATACAATACACAGGAAAGCTGTTTCACTGCATAAATATTGTAACAAGAGTATCTAACCCAGGCAGACTTCCATTAAATAGTTACATTATAATTTGTAAGATGAAAATAAAATCACACCATTTGCATTATCTTTCTTGCTCTAATTGTTAACATTTTCCTTCTCTCTCCCTCTCTCAGAATGATATGACATGTTTTCATTGACAGATTTTATAGAAAAATGCTGAAATTTAAACCTACAATAGGCTGTGCCTGTTCGGTGATGCATGCATGTGTGTTTACAAGTCTAAATACTAGGTATTGGATAACCAGGTAGGGGATTCATCTCTAGGGACAACTAATTCTCCTTCTATCAGCAATGCTTAGTTCCCTATAGCTCCTTGTCTCGGGTCGAGTCCCCGTGAGTTCCCCCTCACAGCCATAAAAGCATGTCCAATGGTATTACCCTTGTTTCTGTCTCATTTTGGCTCCCATATTTTGTGTTGCAGTTTCCATGCCATTTCTACAAGACACCCTCCCTGTGTCTATGAGTATCAATATGGAATACACCAACAAATCTGCCACCTATACCTCCCAGGATCAAGAGGAGCAAGTTCAGAGTTGCAACACGCCAGCCTCTAGTTCTCTAATTGAAGGAACACAGCATATTTTACTGTTCCTTGGACATGAATCTGTCTGTGACTGTGTTGTGGCACCATGCAGAGGATATCAGTGGGGGTCCATTCATCTTCATATGGAGTCTCACTAGAAGACAATTTCCAGATGCCTGGTGTCCTGTGATCCACACTGAGTCTTCCCTTACTCCTCCGCCTCCCAGACCTTCATCAGCAACTCTCTAACAATGGGTGCTAATCTCATTTCCTCACTGGATAGGTTTGGGAGCTGTCCCTCCAATTTAGAAATTTTACCCCAGTGATTTTATAACTAGGTGAGGGCTCCTACCTACTTGGTGAATTTCACTAGCTTTTTATTTCATTTTTTTTGAAAGACTCCAACAAATGGTAAATATACAAACCATGGACAGAGGTGCACTGATCTTCAGGATGAGGTCTGAGCCTACAGGTATGTGCTATATATATAGAGCTACCTATACCTCCTGTTTGTGAGTAACCATCAAAGCCTGTTCTTATGTATTTCAATGTTAGAAATATAGGAAAAGAACCAAAATAAACATTTCAGGATAAATCATGTAGTAGATAACCTTATATTTATTGAAAACAATATGCACAATGTTAGGGCAAGGCATGCACAATAAGACTGATGTCTACAAGGCTTTAGATCTGTATTATAAGAGATCTACAGAAATCAGACTATAATTCTGACTTTTTTTTTTGTTTTTCGAGACAGGGTTTCTCTGTGTAGCTTTAGTGCCTTTCCTGGAACTCACTCGGTAGCCCAGGCTGGTCTCAAACTCACAGAGATCTGCCTGCCTCTGCCTCCCAAGTGCTGGGATTAAAGATGTGTGCCACCACCGCCCGGCCTGACTTCTTGTAGGTAGGCTCTGGTGAGGGTTTAAGGAAGTATGTGTGTGCAATCCATACACCTTTTTTTTTTTCAGGACATCAGCTTATGTTACTGGTCAGTTAGGGAGTATTGTACTCGAGTCCAAGTTTATGGATGAACAAGCTGGGATTTGTCTGAATGATGTCTTGGTTGGTTGTAAAGGAACTGAAAATAGGGATTGGATCACAGTGCTGGATGGTACACATTCTAACCACAATGTTGATTTACCCTACTTTAAGCTCAGGTACTCTTCTGTGTTTGGATCCTGGGCTCTTTGGGTGAGAGTGAATCTGGGCTAATTGTACAGTAGCATTTTGAAATGGACTTCCTGAGTATCAGGTTTGGCCTAGGCACAATTCTTTTCCTGGTTGTTCCTGGACTTCTTTCAGGTCTCATTTTGGACACTGGCATCTTCAGCATTGGAGATAAGCCCAGTCCCATGGCTCTATTTGTTCTGGGACTAGGATAATTGTGGTTCTGATATATCCTGAGCACACTCTTTTTTGTTTGGATTTTCCTGGCCCTCTTTCATTCTGTATTTTCCAACATGTCTTCATGCTTTGGGCCCAGAGTTTTTCAGGGTGAGAGATAGGCTTAGACTCATTTCTTATCTAATTTGTGCCTAGGACTCCTCAGATTCATAGATAGGCCCATACCCACATCTCTTCCTTTGGCCTGGGACTCTACAGGTTTACAGACAGGCCCAGACCCCCATTTCTTCTGTAGACCCAGACTGCTTCAGGATAAGGATAGGCCAGGCCCATCTCTCCTTTCTTTGGCCCCACGAATCTTCAGGGTTAGGGATGGCACAGGCCCACAGTTTTTGTTAGACCTGGGGGCTCTACAGGACTTGGGGTAGACCCAAGCCCATATCTCTACTTATTTATGCCCAGGCCTCTTCACTGTTAGGGATAAGCTCAGGCCCACATCTCTTGTTTGAGCCTGGGCCTCTTCAGGGTAAGGGATAGGCCCAGGACTACCTCTTCTTTCTTTTGGTTGGGACTTGTTCAGGGTCAGGGATTGGCTCAGGCCCACTTGTTTTTGTTCCTCAGCCCCAGGCCTCTAGGGTAAGGAATTGGCCCAGGCCCACATTTTTTCTGTTGACCCAGGCCTTTTCTGGGTACGCTATAGGCCCAGGCCCACATCTCTTCTTGTTAGAGCCTGGGCCTCTTCACAGTTAGGGATAGGCCCAGACCCACATCTCTCCTTGTTAAGGCCCAGGCCTCTTCAGGCTCAGGGATTAGCCCAAGCCCACATCTCTTCTTGTAAAGGCCCAGGCCTCTTCAGGGTTAGGGATAGGTCAAGACCAACATCTCTTCTTCTCTGGTTCAGGTCTCTTCAGGGTATCGATAGGTTCAGGCCCACATCTCTCCTTGTTAGGTCTCAGGCCTCTCAGAGTTAGGGATAGGCCCAGACCCATATCTCTTCTTGTTGGGGCCCAGGCTCCTTCAGGGTTAGGCCTAGGCCCAGGCCCATATCTCTTCTTTTTAGAGCCCTGGCTTCTTCAGGGTTAAGGATAGGCCCAGACCCATATCTCTTCATGTTGGGACCCAGGCCTCTTCAGGCTTAGGGATAGGCCCAGACCTACAGCTCTTCTTCTTCAAGCCCAACCTCTTCAGGGTATCGATAGGTCCAGGCCCACATCTCTCCTTGTTAGGGCACAGGCCTCTTCAGGGTTAGGGATAGGCACAGGCTCACATGTCTTTTTGTTTTTTGATGGGTATATAAAGGGATATTTATTTATTCACAACTCCACGACTAATTGCTTCCCTTTGCCTCAAGGCCACGAGATTGGTTTTAATATGACACTTCAAAAGTATTCACAGAACTCCAGAGATAGTAAGTGTCATTGTTTAAGAGATAAATCTCACCATGGTACTGCTGACCCTGAAAAATAGCAGATTCCCCCCCCGCCGTTTTTTAATTAAAAGATTTTCTATTCATTTTATATACCAACCACAGATCCCCCTCTCCTCCCTCTTCCAGT
>LZPO01066728.1:21219-33219 GCA_001675575.1 Neotoma lepida
CCTGGGAATCCAGTGGCCACCCAGCCAGAGAAGCAGGTAGGTCTTCTAAACTGCACTCTCTCTCCTCTTCTCCAAATCCAATCCCCCAGTCTCAGCCCCAGCTCTGTAGCAGACTACATGCTGGAGCNTCTCCTCCCTCTCTGCCCCTATTCCTAGGGGACTAAGCAGATTCTAGTGGATCTGCTTTCCTTTCTCCTATGATACCCCTCCAACCCATCTCATCCCTATCAGTTCCCAACACCAAGAAACACATTCTACCCAGAACCCTCAGTGGCCACACAAGGCAGGATCTCAGGAACATTCCCTACCAGGCAACTCACAGCAACCACACTCTCCTAAAACCAGAGAGCGCAACAGAAACCAAGGAAAGGAACACCCACCCAACAAAGACGAGACCAGATATCAGCANCTTCCCAAACTGAGATGCCTAGACACCAGCATAAAAACACAATCAGTCACAGTCAGAATAATGTATCTCTAATAAAGCCCAGCAACCCTACTACAGTAAGTTCTGAGAAACACAACATAGCTGAAGCCCAGGACAAAGACACCAAAAGAACTTTTATGAATACTTTAGGGGTCCTTAAAGAGGAAATTAATAAATCCATTATAGAAATCTATGAAAACAGAAACAGAGGAAGGAAGAAGTTCAAGACCTGAAAGTGGAAATAGAACCAACAAAGAAAACCCAAACTTGGGGAAAACTGGAAGTGAAAAATTTAGGAACTCAAACAGGAACCTCACAGACAAGCCTCATCAACAGAATACAAGGGATGGAAGAGACTCTCAGGCATTAAAGATAAAACAGAGGAAATGGATACATCATCAAAGGAAATGTAAAATTTAAAATAATCAGGAACAAAACATTCAGGAAATCTAGAACACTATAAAAATAGCAAATCTACAAATAATAGGAATAAAGGAAGGAGAAGAAATGCAGGCCAAAGGCACAGAAAATACTTTCAATAAAATCATAGAAGAAAATTTCCCCAACCTAAAGAAAGAGGTACCTATCAAGGTATAAGAAATATATAGAACATTAAATTTACTGGACCAGAAAAGAAATTTCCCATATCACATAATAATCAAAACACTAAACATACAGAACAGAGANAAAAATATTAAAAGATACAAGGGGAGAAGACCAAGTAACAAATAAAGGCAGACCTATTAGAATAACACCTGACTTCTCAATGGATACTCTAAATTCCATAAGGGCCTGGACAAATATTCTACAAACTCTAGGACAGTGTTTCTCAACTCTCCTAATGCTGCCACCCTTTAATACAGTTCCTCACCTTGTGGTGACCCCAACCATAAGATTATTTTCATTGCTACTTCATAACTGTAATTTTGCTACTGTTATGAATCATAATATAAATATCTGATGTGCAGGATATCTGATATATGATCCCTGTGAAAGGGTCATTTGAACTCCAAAAAGGTCATTACCCACAAATTGAGAACCACTGCTCTAAGAGATCACAGATGCTAGCCCAGACAACATATGCACCAAAGCATTCAATCACTATAGATGTAGAAGAAAAGACATTCCAAGGCAAAAAAAAAAAATTTAAGCAGTATCTATGTATAAATCCAGTTCTACTGAAAATACTAAAAAGAAAACTTCAACTTGAAGAGGATGACATCCAAGAAAACACATGGAATAAATAACCAGACCAAATCAAAAGAGGGGGGGGGAACCCTACACCACCAAAACAAAATTACAGGATTGAACAAACACTGATAACTCTCAACATCAATGGTATCAACTCACCCAATAGAAAGACACAGGCTAAAAAAATGGGTTAGAAAACAGGATCATCCCTCTACTGCATCCAAGAAACAGACCTTCACATCAAGGATAGAAATCACCTCAATGGGAAAGGATGGAAAAAATATTCCAAGCAAACAGACCTATAAAACAAGCTGGTGTAGCCATTTTAATATCCCACAAAATAGACTTCAAACCAAACTAATCNGAAAAGATAGAAAAGAATACTACATACCCATCAAAGGGAAAATCTATCAAGAAGATATCTCAGTTCTTAGCATCTATGCACCAAACANAAGGACATCCAAGTTCATAAAAGAAGCACTNCTACATCTTAAATCACATATAAAACCTCACACAGTGATAGTGGATAAATTCAATACTNCANTCCAATACTCCAATAAATTCAATACTCTTACCAATGGACAGGTCATCCAGACAAAAACNAAACAGAGAAATGCTGTACCTACCTGACATCATAAAACAAATGGACATAACAGATATTTATAGAACATTTTANTCAAACACAACAGAATATACCTTCTTCTCAGCAGCTCATGTAACTTTATCCAAAATTGACCACAAACTTGGACACAAAGAAGTCTCAACAGATTCAAGAAAACTGAGAGAACACCCCACATCCCATCTGACCACCACAGATTAAAGCTGGATATCAATAACAACAGAAACAATAGAAAGCTTACAAACTCATGGAAACTAAATAACTCACTACTGAAGAAAAGTAGGTCAAAACAGAAATTTAGAAGGAAATTTTAAAACTTCCTAGAGTTGAATGAAAATGAAAACACAACATACCCAAACTTTTGGGACAATGAAGAATGTTATAAAGAGGCAAGTTCATAGCACTAAGTGCTTACATTAAATTAAAAAAGAGCTCATACTAGTAACATAACAGCATACCTGAAAACTCTAGAAAAAAGAGGAAATAACACTCAAAAGAGTTAGACAACAAGAAATAATCAAACTAAGGGCTGAAATCAATAAATTAGAATTGACAACAACAAAAATAATACAAAGAATCAATGAAACAAAGAGTTATTTCTTTGAGAAGATCAGTAAGATGGACAAAACATTAGCCAAATTAACTAAAAGTGGAGAGAGAAGATCCAAATTAACAAAATTAGAGATGGAAAAGGGGGGACATAACAACACCTGAAGAAGTCCATAGAATCATAAGAACATACTTTAAAAACCTATACTCTACCAAATTTGGGAATCTTAAAGAAATGGATTTTTAATATATATACTAACTATGAAAATTTAATCAAGATTAGACAAATTAAACAGACATGTAAACCCTAGTGAAATAGAAGTAGTAATTAAAAGTCTCCCAAACAAAAATGCTAATGGTCAGATGGTTTTAGCACAGAATTCCCAGATAACTAAAAATAATCCTGAAAAAAAAAGAATACTAGAGATTAGCATTCTAGATCTTAAGATACATTGCAGAGCCATCGAAATAAAAACAATATGGTGTACTGGCACAAAAACAAACATGCAGACCAATGGGGGAAAAACTGGAGATCCAAACATGAGTTCACATCACTTCAGCCATCTGTTATTTGACAAAGATGCCAAAAACATAAACTGGAGGAATAAAAGAACCTTCAACAAATGTTGCTAGGAAAACTGTATGTTCACATGCAGAAGAATGAAATTAAACTCAATCTATCATGTTGTACAAAAACTAACACCAAGCTGATCAAAGACCAAACATGAAAGACAAAACAGTGAAATTCCTGAAAGAAAACATGGCCCTAGGACTTGTTTTGTTTTGTTTTGTTTTTCACTCTTTACTCTTTGGGGTGCCCATCACCCAGTCCCAAATAATCACACAGAGATTTATTCTTTCTTATGAATGTCTGGCCTTAGCTTGGCTTGTTTCTACCCAGCTTTTCTTAAATTATCCCATCGACCTTTTGCCTCTGGGCTTTTATCTTTCTCTATTCTATATACTTTTATTTACTTCTTACTCCATGGCTTGCTGTGTAGCTGGGTGGCTGGCCCCTGACATCCTCCTCTCCTCTTTTTCTCACTGCTCCTTCTTCTTTTTCTCCTTTTATATATCCTCTCTGCCTGCCAGCCCCNCCTATCCTTTCTTCTGCCTGACTATTGGCTGTTCAGCTCTTGATTAGACCATCAGGTGTTTTAGACATGCAAAGTAACAGAGCTTCACAGAGTTAAACAAATGCAACATAAAAGAATGCAACACATCTTTGCATCATTAAACAAATGTTCCACAGCATAAACAAATGTAACACATCTTCAACTAATATTCCACAACACAGTACTCTATAGGATACAGGTGTATGGAAGGACTTTCTCAATAGGACTCATTTNCCTAAGAATTAAGGTCAACAATTGAAAAGTGGGACTTTATAAAACAAAAAGTTTCTGCAGAGCTAAAGAAGAAATTAACTGTGTGAAGACAAAGCCTACAGAGTGGAAGAAAATCTTTGCCAGCTGTACATCTGACAGTGGAAGAAATCCATAATATATAAAGAACTCAGAAGTAAGAATCAAACAAACAAATGACACATTCAAAAAAAATAGGCCTGGGACATAAACAGAGGTTTCTCAGAAGAGAAACAAAAAAAAGACTAGAAAATATCTCAAAAAATATCCATCGACCCTCATTATTTTGGGAAATGCAAATCAAAACAACTGAGATTGTATCTGAGTACAAGTGATGGATGAGGTATGGAGAAAAAGGAACACTCATTCACCGTTTGTGGTATTGCACACTGGTGCAGCTACTGTGGACATCAGTGTGGATAGTGCTCAAAAAGCTGAAAGTAAACCTATCATGTGACCCAGCTATGCTACTCCTTGGCATACACTCGGACATTGTGTTCCACAGACACTTGCTCAACCATGTTCATTGCTGCTCTATTCATGATAGCTAGGAAATGAAAACAACCTAAATGGAGATGCAGCACATACACAATAAATGAAATAAATAGATAAATAAATAAAAATGAAATCCTGAACTTGACAGGTAAATGGGTGGAACTAGAGAATGATATTAAATGAGGCAATCCAGATCCAGAAAGACAAATGTCACATGTTCTGTCATAGGATGATCCTAGTGACAAATCTCTGGGTATGGGGACATTACTTGAAGTAACTGCAGAAACCATAAAAGTATAAAAAGGGACCATTGCCTGATTGGGGGTGAGGTGGGGAGCCACTAGAATAGATTTGTGAAAATTATCAGAGTGGAGAAATGGAAAGGGGGGGGAGTTAATTAGGGAGAGAAGAGAAATAAATACCAAAGAGGGAGGAAGGTAAAAATAAAGTAAGAGTATCTGAAAAAGTCACAAGAAGTCATACAATTATCAATCTACCTTAAAACACCTACAGTAAGTGGACTTATAAATATACATAGATAGTTCAGATGAAATTTTCCCAGCTTGGCTGACAATGCTCCCTCCAAGAGCCAAAGACCATGTAAAATCCCACCACCAGGCATGACAATCCCTCTTTTGGGATGTTGGTCAATGTTATTCAAGAGACTCCCAAAACACACAGGATATTGCTATTGCCTTGGTTGTCCCCCAGAGGGAGAAGGTAAGTCCCTATTCTTCAAGACACGATGCACTTTAGATCCACAGCCCAGGGCCCCTGAACTGGAACTGCCCTGGATTTCTCCTTCCTGAGGACTAACTTTCATGGTACCAGGAGNTGCCATGCAAACTTACAAAGGAGGGAAGCAACCAACAGTCCACCCACCTAAGACACCTATTAACCAACTCAAGACTTGCATGGCACAATAACCCCAGGGGGGAAGCAGTATTGTGCAGAGCTTGGCACTAACCAACAACTCTGTAATTGGACAGGGCCTGCAGAGATTTAAATCAGGACAGTGTTCCAGGTGCTAAGAGGGAGAAATGGACACCAGCTCCTATCCCTAACCAAGAAGCTATCTCTAGTTGGCATCCACTTGCAAAGGGAAAATTAGTTTTCTCCAATTGAGTCTCACTGGGGATATTAACCACACTTAAAGGTAAAGCCCATGCTCAGAAGTAGATGGGCAACAGAAAATTCAGTGGTATTTTTATATACTTTTTGTCTCATATCACTTTGTTTGTTTGTTTNGGGTTTTTNTGGTCCTACTGGTCTTTTGCTTGTGTATTATGATTTCCAACTTTGTATTTCTGTAGGTTTTTATTTGTGTCTGTCTCTTGTGCTTTCTTTGACACTTTTTTATTCCTCTTCATGTGATTGTTTTGTTTTCCAAAGAGAGAAGTAAAGAAGGTGTGGAGTTGGGCAGGTGGGGAAGGGAAACAGTGATCAGAATACTGTATAAAAATTTATTTTCAATAAAAGAATTCAGAAATGAAGCTCCCCAATGTCTTTTTTTTTCAAATTTCTAGACTCCCATTAAAAACCATACTTTGTAAAGCTAAACATTTAAAAAACATTCATGGATTTCTGGCCATGTGGCCAAATAACTCCAAGGTCATTAATCTGCTGTCACTCTCACTGCCCCTTCNTATGGTCTCTGTGCCTATCTTTGCTGCCTCAACGCCAGAAGACTGCCCCAAGCAGAGCCCTGGTCCCACTTGTCCTATCTGCTGCCTGAGTTACTATTTCCATTCTAAGGTATATTCTCTGAGATCATGGGGGGACGGGTATCNCTGAATTTTAAGAGAGGAATGTTTTATGGTGTGATCAAATCTTAAAAACATCTACAGCTAACACACCTAAAACAATAAACCTCTTTTTTCCTCTGATNTCTTTACATTTACCACTTTTATTTGAGAATAGTCTGCTAGTGTTATTTGCTTCTAAAGATTCCTCACCTCTGGATAAAGATGGAAGCGTTTCACTGTATTGATTACCAGGGGATATTCAGTTAACCTGTCATTCATGATCATCCATAGTCCTTTCAGAAATGAAGGCGCTTCAATGATGGTCTTGAAGTAGGAATAATAAAGTCCCTTGTAAGAAAGGTACACACTGTCAATGTCAATAAAACCTTAAATTATTCATAGAACATTTTAGAACAACTTTTTAAGATCATCTTTCTTCTGTTAAAAAAAAAAAAGGTCATGAAAAAGACTTCCTAATGGCTCCTTGCTGTTAACATTCTGACTAAAAAGCGTGTATCTTCAGGTGCCCACTCTAGTATTCCAAAGGTCTGAGATTATTCAGATTAGATGGATGGTTGTATGTAGCACTGATTTAACTTGACTAAATCTATTTTCCCATATGCTTAGAGAATGACATATAATAAATTCTATCAAAAAACAGGGGTGTCTTCATGCCAAAGTGCAGCCCTGCATTTGGAAAGGAGTGCCCGCTCTATTAACTGGTAACACACACTCATCAGCATTGGGCAACTGGTCCAGCTTCAGCTGGTACCTGAACAGATCCCCTGCTCACAAATGCTGTGTCATAAAGAGACTACCCTGTCATGGGGATTCCAGCACAGCAAACATGACCTCACTAGACCAGGAAGGGGATTTCAACTTAAAAGTCAAGGGTTCTAGAGACTATACTGTTTTATGTTATTTTCATCATAAATTTGTTGTTTTCCAAAACAAATAAACAAGCAAACAAACAAATAAATAATAAATTAAGAGTGCCACAAGCTTTTTAAGAGTAAACCAAGTACCCTGTTCTTTAAAAAAATTTCAAAATAATTGAAACTCCACACTCATTCCTGCTTCACTTGACAGCTTTAGTGTTGGTGTGTTAAACAACACCAGGGGCTTCTAAATTCAAGCTGGTTCCTAATTGGCCATTTCCACACAATTTAGATTTTCCTTTCAGCTTATAAATGCAGCAGTACAACTACTAAACAATACNTAATATGCCAATGTCTACATATAGGGAAATAATATAAAAATGATTTCTGTTAGTGATAAGCTATTGTTTTATACCAGACGCTATAATGTGTGCTTCCATCTACTCACACCCGCCCCTTAATTTTCACCACGACCTCATAGTCTGATATGATTTCTATCTAACAGGTAGATGACTGAGAATCAGAGACAGTTCTCCAATCCTCACAGAAATAAGCAAAGGATGGTTGTCTGCATCTAGCATCTGCCCCCAAAGGCCTGCCACAGCTACATTCTTATTTAATAATGGTTTATATGCCACCCTTGGAAATACTATCTTTGAGGTANTCAAGAGCCACATAAACATTAATGATATATTAAGTCCCTGAATATAAGTGCTTCAAGAGGGTTACTGGAGGAAATGAAAGGCAGTGGCAACATCTGTAATGTATTGACTAACTCACACAGGAAGGGTGTAAAGACAATGTGATTCACCCAAAATTCACTTCAGTTCTTGTTAAATTTCTACCTTATTGCCCCACTATCCTTAAAGCACAGATAAATTAAAAGAAACAACCGAACCATTTCCGTGCGAAAAGTCATCTCCCGTTCCAAAGATGAGAGGTGAGAAAAATGACGGTCATTTTCAAAAAGTGTTACTAAATGTATCCTAAGGGGGAAAGAAACATTAAAATGAGAACGGGCTTCAAAACCAGCACTCAAACAGTCTCAGAACTCAGAAAGCCATAAAATGGAAACACGTTTCATAATAAATGTTGAGATAATTTTACAACTTGCTGATGAACTTNTTTATTCTTTAGCATGTATGATTCATCATTGCAACACTACAAATTGCTTAACTCCATTCTTCNGTGTACTTGCATACCTAAAATTCCTGTGGCACCCTCCACTCTTCCATGCCAAACTTCTTAAGAACGTAGGAAGGCCTGTGTGTTTTTCATGTTGCAGGAGTGGTTTAAAGGGTTGGGAAATACTTTCGTAACCATTGAAAAGCACTTTGAATATAATTTAAATAAAATCACTTTTAAATAAACTAATTTTAAAAGAAGAATAAGTCCATACAAAGAATGACCTTTTAATCTCCCTACAGGACTGTACTTGAAGGTATATAGCAGTGAAACTCAGTAGCTGTTGTCAGTGACAGAAGAGTGTATNTGGCGGAATTAGTCACAGCCAGGGAATGTGTTATCCAGTTTATAAAATACTTCCCAACAAAATTAAAAACAAAAGTCCATATATCAACATGGTTTCTCCCCTGGATTTACATACAGGTCATATGCCAGAAAACCAACAGTGTAAAGAAATGACTCTTCCTGGTCCAGCCTTCGTGCTCACACCAAAATTGCTACGNAGATGGGACGGCAGAGAAACACTGGCCAGGGAACCTTCCTACATCTACAAAACCTGAGCTCAGGTAGAAAAGAAAATATTCCATATGAAGTTGTCGGGATTTTTTACACACAATTAAAAAAGAAAAGAAAAGAAAAGAAAAGAAAAGAAAAGAAAAGAAAAGAAAAAAGAAAACTTTTCATAAAAAGAGAGTGCCAGTGAATGCACACTGGCCAGCTCAAAGCATTTTTGCCATCACACTGCAGAAAGACTTTTTCTTGAGGCAGGGTCTCCCTATGTAGCCCACACTGGCCTCAAACTCAAAATCCTTCCACCTCAGCCTCTAAGTGCTGTAATTACAGACATGCACACCATTTCCAGTTCAGAAAGAAAGTAAACTTTATCTTCTTTTCTGACTTTCAGCTTGCAGGCATCCCTGAGTCTTTAGCTCTAAGCTTATGTCAACAATAATGTGCAGGTACTACAGGATAAGGAAGGCTTGAGGTGAGATAATCTGAAAAGCCTTGTGGGGGTAGAACATAAAGAAATAGGGTAGTGAGTCTTTGGTAAAGCAAAAACCATTTTAACTTGTGGGGCTGGCGAGAAGGCTCAGCAGTTAAGATGACCCGGCACTCACAGGGCAGCTCACAGCCATTTCTAACTCCAGCTTCAGGGGATCTGACGCCCTCATCTGGTCTCCATGAGGACGCACATGGTGCACACGCACACATACAGACACGCACACATACAGACACGCACACAAACAGACACGCACACATACAGACACTCACACATACAGACACACACACATACAAAGCACCTATACGCATAAAATACTTTTTACTATCCCCCAGGGCATCTGCACTGTGAATGCTGCTGTGCACATGTACTTTGTACAAAAGTTATGCATAGGTGTAAAGTGGCACGGGTGGGTAGAGATATTTTGCTGTTTACAAATAGTAGTGGCAAAATCTAACCCATATATTTCTATGTATTTAAGCTGAGACAAAAATCTTACCAGTGCAAAATCCCCACAAAGGCAGCTGAAAAAGAAAAAAAAAGAAATAATTAAAAACTGTTTTGTTATTAAATGTCTTTAAGCACTTAGCACTTCAAATGCACTGCACGCCTACAATAAGAGCTCACTAAGCTAGACACCAGCTGCTTCTGTCTACTTGAGCCAGGAAAACAGCCCAGAAGGATGTGAAGCAAACTGAACCATGCTCCCTCTGCTGGTGGGAAGGACCTGGAAGCTTTACATATTCCTCTTTAGTCCATTTTGAAGAGCGATGGAGTGGATGGCTTGACCTTTTTGTGATTGTTCAGTATGATTCTCTATTGTTTCTTATCCTCTCTTTCCTCTAAACAANATGTTTTTAAAGCACATACACTATGCCCAGGTAAGATCCTTTCTTTCTGGCCCGCAGAATCCGGCCTACAACACTGTCCCTTGCAGTCATCAGCGATAATTAAGTGCAGAAAACCACTGTTCAGCCATGCATTTGCAAGCGAGGCTGTACTATTCAGGCCCTGATGAACTGTCAGCTCCCAATGAGCACCTGGATCTAGGCACCCTCAAGGGCTAAGATGAGCCCCATGCATAAGGCGAAAAGGGATTGAGGAACAGGTCCAGTTCCATGCTGCTCTAGGTGCATAGCTTTCGGCAGAGCTCCAAACACAGTGGCCAGGAGGTGGCCTGTTTTCAAGGACATCATGGAGCTAGAAACGAGGAGGGGGTGAAACAAATGCCACAAAGCCCCCGCTTCTTCCATAGGCTCCTCCTGACTGAGTTCCCTTTCATCACAACAAGCTTTCACTCACTTCCAAAGTTTTGAAAGTTGACTTTGATAATTCCCCATGTCCTTGCTGATGTGGAGGAGTGAACTCACTCAACTACTGCAGGAGTCCCACAGAGACTTTGTGGTAGCATTTCCCATGGCAGCCCCAAGAACACTTGGGCAAGATACCTCATAAGCCACCAACATTAACCTTCTAAAACAATTTTTAAAACTATTCATCTTGGATAACAGAATAAATGCAAAGTAATTCAATGAAGAGACATAAAATCTCCACNTTGAATTTCCCACCCCTGTTCCTCATTGCCTGTGTAATTACCATGCTGGGCCATCTTAAATTCTTCTCAGACTTGCTTGTATCAGGATGGGCAAACTATGGCCCATGGTCTGTTTTTGTACTATGCTCAAGCCAAATGTTCTTTATGTTTTCAAAAGGTTATTAAAACAATAATTCATAGTAGATACTATACAGTCCCTCACAGAAAACAATGCAAATGTTCTCTGCACCACTCTGAAATGAAAACTTATAACCTGTACCTTCAACTGGAANAAAAATGTCCTGAGATAAAGTTTACTTGACAATTACAGAGGCTATCTGATTCAAATATATTTATTTCTTCTTTTCCAGTCTCCTGTTAGTGATATATAATGGAAAGTATTTAAAATGACATTTTCAAAATGAAAAGATGGAAGAGTGGCTTCAGAGAGTAAGACAGCTTGCTCTGCAAGCATGAGGAACTAAGTCCAAATCTCCAGGACCCATGTAATAAAGCCAGGTNTGTATATTGTATAACCCAAGATTAGAGGTGATGTCAAGCAGATACTGAGAGCTCACTGGCCAGCCAACCTCGACTAAATGGTGACCTTCTGTTTCAGTGGGAGAACCTGTCTCAAGCAAGTAAGGCAGAGAGTGACAGAAAAAAAGCCCAAGTCCTGCTCTGGCTTTTGTAAATTTGTGCAGTAGAGTGCACAGTCCATACTCACATGCACTACACACCACACACACACACACACACACACACACACACACACACACTCACACACAAAAGGCCAAATATGTGATCGATCCATCTATTTTCCAAAGATCCTCAAAACTTGATCCTGTCTCTCATCCCCGCCTGCCACAACTTCCCCAAATCTACGTACTTATGTGCACCTTGGTTTTCTTTTCCCACTTGTGTTTTAAAATTAACTTCAAAAGTCTTCCACAAATATCTTTACTCTGCCCCTTTTCTTTCCATACATTGTTGTCTGTCTTGGAAATCTCCTC
>LZPO01066728.1:55746-65836 GCA_001675575.1 Neotoma lepida
AAGACAGAGCTTATGGTGTCATGGCCTGCGGATGCAACAGGAACTTGGTAAAGGCGTTACCGTATGTTCGTTCACACCACAGAAAGCATTGGCACCAACTCTGCCCCTTCCNCAGCAAACTGACATAAAGGAAACTAAACATGCTTAAGCTACAACACTACAAACATTTCGCTATTGGCTCCCATTTTCTACTGGGAGAAATGGACTTGAGCATTTCAATATGCTATATAGTATTGCCATCTGGACGATGCTTTGAACCTGTTGAAAGCGGAAAGAAAACCTATACACAAGGATTTTATACAATACTGCATCAACAGGACTTTTAACCTCTAGGAATAACGCACCTTGGGATTCCTTTGCCTTAGATCATTAAACTTTCTAGATAAACTGATATCCTGTCAGTTGTAGGAGTAGGCTGGCTAAACTTTACACTGATTCTCTTCTGGATCCAACTACAGATGAATCCTGGCCCGTGGTGCACTCCCTTACAAGTAGGTTTTACTGTGAGTCCAGCTCTCCTTTTTAATGAGTCCTGTATTTCTTGGAGAGCGCCCGCTCCAATACCCCACCTCCCACCCACTCTTCAATCTTCTGTATTTTCACACCCATTTGCATATCCTGGATCTAGCTCCCCTCCTTCTCAGAAGAGTCATACAAACGGTGTCATCACCGCAGAGGAGTGGCGTAGTCCTTGGATGGCTGCATAGGGCCCCTGCTGAAAGTAGTGATGGTACCGAGGCATGTGGAAGGAAGGGAACGTGGGACCACTTCCCTGCATGGAGCTGGCAATGGCAGATGGGGTCAGAGGCATTCCCAGGCGGCTATATGCTGGCAGNGAACCCTGTATAGGGTGAGGAATGGGTGTCGCTATGGATGCTGTGCTGGTGCCAAGAGCAGTCAGGGTCTGTGGATGCTGAAATCCAGGAAAACTGGAAGACGATGATACCCAGGAACTGAGAGACAAATTGTCAGATGTTGTAAAGGCTGATCCTGGAAGAAAAGCATTCATTAGACTCGAGTTGCTACTTAAATATACTGATGAAGAACTAAAGATCAGTTTATGTTCCTTTGTTGTTGTTGGTTTGAGATAGGGTCTTACTATGTAGCCCTGGCTGTCCTGGAACTCACTATATAGACCAGGCTGGCCTCGAATTCACTAAAATCTTGCCTGCCTTTGCCTCCCAAGTGCTGGCATTTAAGGCATGTGCCACAATGTCTAGCTTAAGATCAGTTTATTTTAAAAAAAATTGCTAATGCTCCTCACCCAAGAATAGTTGGGCAACACAAATGAGATTCAATATTTTTTTAAAGAAGGGGTTGGAGAGTTGACTCAGAAGTTGAGAACACTGTCTTCCAGGGGTCAGGTACAATCCCAGCACTCACATGGCAGCTCACAACTGTCTGTAACTCCAGTCCCATGGGAATCTGATGCCTTCCTCTGACTTCTACAGGCACCAGGCATGCACATGATACACATACATACATAAAGGCATAGCATTCATATATACATACATATGCTTTCATGTATATATATAAAATAAATATAAAAAAGAAAGAAGAGAACTCAAAGTTGGATGGTTAAAGAAGTGAGGGTGGATCTGGGAAGAGTTTGGAGAGAGGTGGTGAGTATGGTCAAAATACACTATATGAAATTCTCAAAGAATTAATAAAACTATTAACATTTTAAAAAACAGGGAAAATGCTAGACTGGCAATTCAAAAAGACAAGCTGACATGAGACTTACTAGAGGGCAGATCCAACTTTCTAGATAAGAAGACTCCATTGACATCCTACATGGAAGGAAGAATGAACTAAACAGAAAAACACTCAACTGATTGCATGGCCTGCATATTCCAGANTGGCCAAGCAGTGATACTTTGCCAGAGAATATGACCTCATTTCCTTAAAGAGCTCCAAATATCTTTAGCACCTCTCTAAAGGAAGCTGGATACATCTCAGCAAAGCCACCTTTTTCCCAAAGCCATCATGAGAACCCAAGGAATAAATTCTTCTACACCAGGAAAGCTGAATTTTCCAACGCTACCTTTCCTTGAGTTATAAAAAGTTCTGTGTTTTCACTAATTGTGTTGCTTGATATTTTAGAAACAGACACACACAAAAAAATGATAGAGATGCTTTCCCCATGTGACCATCTTAGGCCCATGGTGAGGCACTGCTGGCCTCTCTTTTCTCTTTCCCCTCGTTCGTGCTTCCTGTGTGCTNTCTTCTCTCTGAGCCTTCTGCTCAAGAAAACTTTGCTCAGTTCTTTGTGTTTAGCATTGCATGTGCAGTATGAATTGGACACCCTCAGGTGCCATTCCCCACCCCCTTTTTTTGAGATACAGTCTCTCACTATTCTGGAGCTCACTTAGTAGGCCAGGCTGGAAGCCAGTGAGCCCAGGGAATTACAAGTAATCAAGCCATCTCTCCAGCCCTTTGTTTAGTTCTTGCTTCAACTATTAGGGCCAGTGATGGCCGTTTGTCATGATAATCCTCTTTTAAAAGTGTTCTTCATTTTGAACTTTGATCCTAATGAAATATCCCTAATTTTCAAATAGTTAAGCTGAGATTCAAAAACAATAAGAAACTGTCCAGAAGTGTGATTGGGGGGCTCTTTGACAGTAAGTCATAGACAAGCCCACCCCTACCTTGATTCAAAGGCTCTATGTTCTGTTACTAGAAAGCACACCATGGATGGAGTACCCACTTAAGCAAAATAATGAGGCACACTTGGATCAGCATTTGAGGCTGCCTCTTCTGAAAAGGCTTGAAGGTACTTATTGACATGTGTTCCAAGAGGACCAGACATTCCATGAGCAGCCTGCCTTCATCCCCTGTCAAGTTCTCTGGCCTCTAGCAGCTCCACATCTGCACATGGTGGATGGTCTTACCTCGATTTGGAGTTGTCTGGTTCTCCTCCCCGAGTACATCCTCTTCTCCATATGTACGGATGGGTGAACGGGCATAGGAATGCTTCTGGATCAGGCTCTCCACACTCTCCCTGTGGAACAGAGGAACACATCACAGTTCACTGAAGAGAGGGATTTAGGCGTAATTCACTAGTCTATTTTTTCAGCCAAAGGGAAAGACAACATTCAAAGCTTGTNCGTTCACCCACTGTTCAGAGTCTCCTGGGACATGAGTTCAGATGCCTAAGTGCAAATAAATACAACTAGACAGAAATAAAAGGACACAGAGCAATGAAAAATGGTCATAGGAGGATGGAATTTAATGAAGCAAAAATTAGTGGATGAATTTACTATAGGATGGCAATGAATCTTCTTATTAACTTCAGCAGATAATGATTCAAAACAGATATGAATTGATTCAAATGTACTGGCTCAGGAAATGATAAAATATTAAGGAAAGTTCATAATATCAGTCATAAAATGACTAAGTATTCACTAACAATGCAAATTCACAGAGCATGTGGCAATAGGAGCAGTTTAGATAACGGACCTAGTAGATTGTTGTTGTGTTAAAACTGAAGATTACAGAAAAGCGGTGAAGGGAGCGTGAGCAACCATTAAGAAGCTGAGACCCTCAGAAAGACTGCTACATCGTCTTTGAAGAGGGTCTCCCGAGAGTGCAAATAACTCTTTTGGAAAAAAAATNGCTGTGACCTAAAGACAACACTAAATTAATCACCAAAAGGTCAAAAATGGATATTTTTTAAATTGTGTGAAATGAGAAAGGAGAAGCCAAACACTCAACTGCATACTGAAGAAATAAGAAAATAAATCAAATGTCACAACAACTATTCAATGTAACGTTTGACATTTTACATAGATATATCCACACTTGTAAATACTATCTAATTAACAGTATGTTTGGAGTCCTAAAAGTTTACATAATCATGACAGTGTGAGGAGTTTTATTCCCAATAGATAATGGGAATGCCCACTTCTGCACTTTCCAAGGTTTTCTTGATCTCCATTTGTGGATTGTCACACCAAAGCCACAATGCCCTAATTGCTGTCACTGAATTAAAGTATTAAAATAAGTTTTCACCAGTACCCCCAACTTTGTTTTTCTTTTTTAAAATTGTATTGGTTATTTTACCTCATTTATTTCCATATAAATTTAGTATTTGTTGATTTATTTTTAAGCCTACTAACTTTTAATCAGGATTGTGTCTGAGATGTACATCACCTTATGGAGAATTGACATTTATAATACTGAGTCTTTCAATCCATGAACAGTATGTTCTTCCATTTACTTATCACTAAAGATAAATAGATTTAAATATACAGACCTGACANGTCTGAGCCTCAAAAAGTTTCATGTTCTACTACATGCTTTTTCATTTCAATTTCCAATTTTTCATTTATGGTACATATAAATGCATTTCTTTTGGATGTTCGTCTTGTATCTGGAAGCTTTGCTAACACGTATTTGNTTCAGTAGCTGTTCTAAAGATTTACATTTTCTGTACAATTATGATCTCTATGATCAGAAGTGATTTCAGTTCTTTGCTTCTTTCCTAATGAATTTTATTTTAATTTCCCACAGTTTGCTATAATTACCTGCACAGCTCTGAATAGAAACGGTAGCTCCACTTAGTGAGCTCTCACCCCAGGGCTTGCTGGATGTCTTTCATTGGACTTAGTGTAATGAAATTCACAGAAATGGTTCCTTCTTGCCCCATGTTGCGGAGAGGATTTTTTTTNAAATAANGAATAGACTTTGTATTTTGNTTTTATTTTTGTTCTTTTCTGTGTCTAGTAAGATAATCAAATGAGTTTTCTTTTTTAGTGGGTTAATCTGATCAGTTATGTTGGGTGAACGTCTAGTGTTTAACTGTATTTCTGACAAAAATTCTGGTTGGTATATTAATGTCCTTTTGTTGAACTCAGTCTCCTAGAATTATTTTAAGAATTTTCCCATGTATATTCATAAAGAAATACTAGACTCTAATTTTCTATTTCATAATATCTTTCTCCAGTCTTAGTCTTAAGGTAACAATGTTCTCATAGCTTCATCTTAAAAGTATCCTTGGTTTCTTTTCCTGTTGCTATGCTACCAAAGCAACCGAAGGGAAAAGGATTTATTCCAGTTCACAGTTCACAGTCCACCNTGACAGGGGAAAAAAGACAGAATGAGCCTGAGGTAGCAGGTCATACTGTAGTCACAATCAGAAAAGAAAGAGATGCATGCATGCTGCTCCCTTACATAATCCAGGATCCCAGCCAGAGTACGGTGTCACCTCACCACAGTAGATGGATGGGCTTACAGTTAATCAAGATAATCATGCATGCTCAGAGACCTATCTCCCAAGTGACTGTAAGTCCTGTCAAACTGATAGTTAAAACTAACCATCACATATCCTTTCCCTTCAGTTTTCTTAAAGAGCTTGGGAATTTCTGCTATGGTACATTCTTTAAATATTTTGTATGTCACCAAGGGCATCTTAGCCTTTATGAAAATGTTAATTTCAAATTCACAGCTATCAAATTACGTTTCTTCTTGAATGACATTTGATGGTTTTTGTCTTCAAAAACTTTATATGCATCATTTAAACTGTTGGAATTATAAGTGTGCTGATTATTGTACTATATGTTAATATTCCTTTATTATTCTTCNTNTTAGTTTCTTGTCTTTTTGCTGTAATAAAATACTCTGACAAAAGCAACTTACAGGGAAAGGGTCTTCCCATCTCAATTAATGTAATCCAGACAATCCCTGACATGCATACCATAGACCAGTGGTTCTCAACCTTCCTAACTCTGTGACCCTTTAACACAGTTCCTCATGTTGTGGTGACCCCAACCATTTTTGTTGCCACTTCATAACTGTAATTTTCTACTGTTATGAATCATAATGTAAATATCTGTGTTTTCTGATCGTCTTCGGCGATCCCTATGAAAGGGTCACTAGACCCCCAAAGGTTCACAACCCACAAGTTGAGAACCACTATCATAGACCTGTTCCAGACAATCCTTCATATAGGTCTTTTAGATTAGAGATTATGCAGACTCAACAGTGGTGTTATTCCTCACATGCTTAATAATGGGGATTGTGTTTTCTTTCTGGTCGGTTTGACTGGAGGAGTGTCAGTTTTATCAAACACTGCATTAATGTTCCACTATTTTTCTCCCTGTTTTCTTTTTCTTTTTCCCACAAATAAGACTTTTCATTTGTCACTATTAAAAATCTAGATTTCAAACAGATTCTTGGACTGGTAGTTCATATCCATCAGCTCATTCATTTTTAGCTCCTGTCTCATCACCAACAGATTTTCCAGAACTACCACCTTCACCAGGAGCTCCATGAGTTTTCCCAACTCAAACTTGGGTTNCTTCAGCATTTTTACTTTTCTAACAAAGTCATCATGATGAGGATAAATGGACTGGCAAACCTTTTCTATGTCTTNCCTAATGCTGTCTGAAATCAATTTATTAACCACTTCTTTAAGTCATTTGTCTGCACTTCTCGGGTCATGATTTCCATCATCTTCTTCTGGATCTGGCAGACCTGCTGATGCTGTGCATAGGAGGTCTTGNGTATCAGGTTGTTGTGTTTTTAGTAAAACCAACACAAAACAAACAGAGCAAACAACCATCAGTTGTCTTGACATCATGAGCTTCAGTCATCAGAACAGACAGAGCAAACAACCATCAGTTGTCTTGACATCCACATGGGCTTCAGTCATGGTCTGCCACTTTTTGACCATGGAACACAGTTTGTCCNGGGTAAGATCCATGACATGGAAGTTAGTCAGACAGTTTTTGCCCTGAACATCCTCAGTAATTAGCTTGAATTTTCTAAATGCAACTTCGTCATTCTGTAGATCAGCAAGGCTCACTTCAAACACACGACCCTTGAGGCCATCAGATGCAATTTTGATTCCTTGAGTCCTTGTGACTAGTGTTTCTCCAACATTTCTAATATTGAACATAGTTGGAGCTTTCACATTATACCAATCTTTCTTTGAAAACGGATCAAGCGCTTTCTTCTTGGCTCCCTTCTTGCCGCCTTTCATCAGGCATTTGTTCTTGCTGACTGCCATGGTGCTGCTGAGAGCTCTAATGTTTTTCCTTCTACTTTGAATCTGATTTGTTCCTCTTTTCCTAGTTTCTTTGATTGAAGATGTAGGTCATTGGCCTTAGACTTCCTCTCATTTCTAATGAAGACTGTACTACTCAGTAGTGACGGAGATATTATTTTGTATGTTGTGAATATGTGTTGCTCTGATTGATTGATAAATAAAATGTTGATTGGCCAGTAGCCAGGCAGGAAGCATAGGCAGGATAAACAAACAAGGAGAATTCTGGGAAGAGGAAGACTGAGTCAGGAGACGCCAGCCGCCTCGGAAGGAACAACATGCCTGCAGACTGGTAAAGTCATAGAATATGTGGCAAAACATAGATTAATAGAAATGGGCTGAATTTAAGTATAAGAGCTAGTCAGTAATATGCCTGAGCTAATGGCCAAGCAGTTGTAATTAATATAAGCTTTTGAGTTATTAATTTATAAGTGGCTGCGGGACCACTGGGTGGGCTGGACAGCGTGGGGCCTGGTGGGACCCAGACAAAACATTCACCTACACAGTAGTGTTTTAACAGCATCCCACATGTTTCCCTTTTCTGTCAGGCCAAAATATTTTCTAACTCTCTTGATATTTTCTTCATGTATACCTGCTATATATAGTTACAGTCTTTAAGGATGTATCCAAGTATCTTCATGCTAATGACTTCTCATACTGTTCCTTTATTGTCAGAGATAGGTTTCACAAGACTCATATCTTTTACTTTATTGAGCCTCATTTTACAGTACAGATCTCAGTCACCATGGTAACCGNTATCAGATGCATAAACAGGTATAAGACAGCATGCTTCTGAGAATGAGGTGACATTTTATCCCAGTCAAACTTACTTTGATATTAATACAGCTACTTTAGTTTTCTCCTTTTTCTTTATTTATATTTTCTTTTTGACTCAGGATTTCATGTAATTAACCCAGGATGTCCTAGAATTTCCAAACCATCTTCCTCTACTTCCTACCTGCTGTGACTGAAGGCTTGTGCCATCTTGCCCAGCTAGTTTGGTCTTCTTTTAGTGTTAACTTGTTACACTTGTTTTCTATTATTTCACTCTCAACTCATCTCTTTATGATTTAACATGTTTTTTATGGGCACCAGTCCAAAGCAAGAGCCTCTGCCTTTTGATGAGGGCACTTAGCATACATGCAGGTGATGCTTCTGGCTGGCTGCTGGTGGCTTCTTTTGTCTGCTGCTTTGTTGTTTATGGTTGGTTGGTGCTTGTTGTTTGTTTGTTGTCTGCTGCTCTTTTGCTCCTGTTTGTTCTCAGCTGTTCCTTTTCCTCTTTCCCTGAAGGTCACAGCTTCATAGTCCCTCTTATCTTTTTTTGTTGTTTAGCAGTTAAAGCTTTCTTCTGTTATTTTACTGACTGTCNCCACATTTAGAGNNAATATTTAATTTGTCACAATCTTCCTTGAGGTGATATTGCACTTTTCAAGGATAGCAGAAAAAATCTTACCAGCCCCCAGCACCTAAAAAACTTGCAGTTATATATTTCAGTTACCCCTCTAGCTTTATCTCCATCTTTTAAAACATCATATGTTTTATAAATTCCATTCTATACTTTTATGTCTTTTAAAGATGTAAATGATATGTAAGCGTTTTGTCTACCCATGACCTTTGCATTTCTGCTAGTCTTCGTTTCTTCCTGGAGATACAGAATGGGACCTAGAACAATTGCTTCAGCCTGAAGGACTTCCTTCCTATCTATAGAGCAATTTGATGGTGATGAAGTCGTCAGCTTTTGTGTGTCTGGAAAACAAGCTTTATTTTTTCTTCTGCTTTTAAGAACTCATTTTGGTGGCTGTTGTAACTATGACAGACATTGCCCCTCAGTTCTTCTAAGACAGTACCTTACTCACAAGAAGTCTGTCGTCATTTTTGTCATCGTCCTTAGCTTTGTTCCTCTGACGTAATGTCTTTAATCCCCTCAGTGCTTCCAATATTTCCTTTTGTCATTGATTTCCTGCCATTTGATCATGATGTAACCTTCACTCTCTCTTCACCCTTCTTGAGCTCAGCCTTGTTGGATCTTTTGGATTGTGTGTTTGATTGTTGTTAAATTTGGAAAAATCGCGTTTCTTTTCGCATCCTCCAGTGACCTTCCATGGTGTCTGGTTACATATGTATGGTGCTTCCTGAAGCTCTTTTGGATTTCCAAGTTGTCTCTTCACGCTCTTTCACTTTGGATAATTTCTATCACTCTGTCTTCAATTTCACAGATCTTGTCATCGGCAGTGTCTAATCTGCCCTCAGTCCCACCAATCTGTATTTGACTTTGTAAATAGTCACTTTTACTTTCAGAATTTGATGAAGATCTTTTCATCTTCCATGTGTCTAATTTTCTGCATATATGAAATATAGTCATGACAACTATCTGATTACCTTTGTTGATTATAATATCTACATGACTTTTGCATTATTTCGGCTAATTTGTCCTCATGGTCAGGCATAGTCTTTCATCCATTTACACATCTGGTCCCTTTCTTTCTGTGCTGNTGTTTAGACTCAGCCTAAACACCAGGCATTGGGAACTGATCTTGCCAGGAATTGCATATCCTCATATTCCAGTACATATTCTGAAATTTTGCTATGGGATTTGGTTACATTCGTTGGAAATATTTTGCAATTTTTCTTCCAAGGATGTGTTAGGTAGGACTGTACCTAACCAAGGGCTGTTTTTCCCTGCACTCATGAAACAAATCCTTCAGGATCTTTGCCCATTGTCCTGTGGAGCAGAACTCCTCCCCCTGTGAACACTACTGCTGCCCATCCCTCCTGCTTCACCTCCTTCTGGAAATCCCTTCACACATTTGTGAACTTTCAGAACACCCNAGCAAGACTCCTTCTAGATCTCTGGGTTTCTTTTCCTTAAACCCTCNCTTCTCCCTCTCCCTCAGGCATCTTCTGAAGTCTCCTATCGTTGGACTCTTCCGCTCTGACTTCTCAAGGACTCCTCCAAGCTCGCCTCCCTTCCTCCCTCTCCATGTCCAGAGCAATGCATTGGGGCATCACTTCCCTCTCTCCATTTCCTTTATCCTGATAACTATG
>LZPO01066729.1:4188-14424 GCA_001675575.1 Neotoma lepida
AAAATATATTAACTTCAGAATGGAAGTCAGGAAATATGATACGTTGGAGGAGAGGAAACAAAAAAAAACTATGGATTCTTTCAAAATTAATGAAGATCAGATTTGATTGGGGGAGACCTCCTGAGGATCTTGGCTACAGACATAAATTTAAAAAAAGATACAGGACAGGTGACATATATGTTGATCCCTCTACTATAGGAAAAGCTCTGTGACTGGATGAGACATGATAAATCTTGTTGGCTACAGAGTCCTCATGACTTATTTTACATGCTATCCTTTCATATGGTATGGATAGAAGTTTGGTTATACAGTCCAAACTGGCTTATAAAGTTGACAGATGTCTTTTACTTACTTAAACATAGAACAAAAAAGTCATCTTTAGCTGACTTGTGCACACCACACATTACATACTTGTGTTAATACAGATATATGTTACCTTTAATAGTTTATGTGTTTTCAGAAAAACAGGACCAAACACCAATAAAGACAAGTCACCCAGATGATTCAGCCTCTCAGAACACCTCTGTTGCAGTTTCCTCAAAATTCTGTATTCAGAACAACTTCAAACATGCTAGCTGAGATGATCTAGCCTCACAGACTACCCAGCCAAGATTTCAGATAAGCTCTACACTTTCCCATCACACAGAGACTAAACAAACATAATACAGCTAGTTCTCCCAAGACTTGACCATTATCTCAATTTTCTCAGAGTCCTCTAGAGATGCTGTCACCCCCAGATAACAGGAAACAGTTTAGAGAACATGACACCCACATTCCCAAGAGGTGAGGTAGGGAGTTTCTTGTCATTTGGTTTATGTTTGTCATTGTTTGGGGTGGAGGGTTGGTTACAAATTGTTATTGGTCATGCTCAGGGAAAAAAAAACTAAACAAAGCAGTTTGGATTCAAGGAGCTCTTTCTGAAAAGAAAAAGGGGGATACCTAAATGATAGAATAAAAGGGTAGATTAATGAATCTACCTTTAAACTAAGAAAAAGCAACTACTAATCTCAAATTTTTGCATTGGTATGAATTTTTGTATATTGATACAAATTTAACGTTATTTTTTTAACATACTGTGTATGTTTCTGCTCTTGTTCAAGGTATTGTACCTATACAGCTCATTTTAAAATGTAGTGTAAAGTCCTAATCCTTAAAGGGTATTATTACAAACTGTTTAGGATAATAAAGAAATGTAGGTTAGTAGTTAGTCATTTATAACAATCAAACTTATAGTCATGTTAGGTATGTTTTCAAGGTCAAACAGAGATATATTTTAAATAGATAATCTTCAAACACTTTAGAGATCTACAGAATATGCCATTTAAAATGTTTTAATAATAGAAGGTTTTTCATGACAGTGAGACATATCTGCTCCTGGAAGCACCAATTTACTTCAAAAGAGGATGGTGAGTGTTGAAGAACCTCCATATGGAGTTTGCTTTCCTTGTGGCAAAGTTAACCACTGGGCAAAGAAACTGCCCTTGCCTCACCTGCTGACAGTATGCTGTTCAAGTTGGACAAACAGGATGCAAAAGGAAGCAACTGCCAAACTTTGCCAAGACAAGGTGGGACAGTCCTTCAAAAATTCCTGCTTCACAGAAAAGTCTGTCAGATATTCTAGGCTTGTAGGCTGAAGATAGATGTCTCAACGTTTTAGAGGAACCTTGGGTGATTGTCCAGGCAGCCAGCTGTCTCTGTCATTTCTATAGTTTTGAAAGTTGTTTGCTCTGCACTTCCTGTTTACTCAGGTAATATTATATCCTGCTTTGATGGGGTTGAAGACTAGATAGTTATAGTTACAGATTTCCTTGTGATCAAATTCGGAAAAAAAACAAAAGAGATGTAAAGTGCATAAGGTTGAGAGACATAAAAGCTTAAGTTGCTTGTCTAAGAAATGTTTTTAGGTTTAAAAAGATATTTTTAGGATGGTAATACAAGTTATGATAGAAAGTGGCTTAGGAATAAAACTAGTTGGAAAAAAGCCTAAGCTAAGGCCAAACTTCCATAATTAATATTAAGTCTCCGTGTTGTTATTGGGGAGCTCGTGGTTCCACAAAGGACAGTTTGACAAGAAAGTTTTCTACAAACAAGCCTAAGCTAAGTCCAAGCTTTCATGTTAATACGTCTCTGTGTCATTATTGGGGAGCTGGTGGTCTGACAAAAAAGACTGATTACACCTTCTTATTCTGAGTTCAATTTAATCTGGTGTTACAACAAGCAAATTGGGTTGTCTAGTGTCCTCTCTACTATTGAATGTCTTTATTCGTTTTTGCATATAATATTTTTACTAATTTTTGAGAATTTCACACATGCACCCAATGTATTTTGATCATATTTATCCCACACTCCTCCCACTTCCTCCCAGGTCCACCCTTAACCTCTTATCCCTTACAACTTCATGTCTTCTCTGTTTTAAAGTATCATTCATTGCTTACATTTTTATTTCTAGTATAAAAACAATTCTCAAAGGCATTCATTTGTATGCATCAATGTTTTATTTAACTCATGTCTGAAGGCAAAACAACAGGTTTCAAGAGCATTTGAGAAATAGAGCTGCATCATCAATGGAAAAGACGGTCAAAATCAGATTATTAAGTTAGATACAAGTGGTTAGAATTTTATAGGAAATAAAACCATACCATCTGCAGTTTTGTCAGTTGTGGATTATAATAATTGTGGCAGTTGTGTTATAATTCCTAAAGAAGTCACAGAAGAGTCAAGTAGGATTACTAGAATATGTGCTAAGATGAAACAAAAACCACATTCATTCTTTTGCCTTTTCTGAGACTGGGACACATTTTTTTCTCTGTTTTCAAACAATCCTGGGCTATAAACTTTGAATGTATCCTCTGATTGTTTGGTGGACCATAATTGCTACCATGATGTGTTTGTGCATGATAAAGTGTAGAGATAGAAGGACCAGTGAAGCATTCCCAAGCTTCTGGAGAGAATGTGGTAATGCATATTGGAGTGTTCACTAATTTTCAACAGTTGAGTTTTCTCATGATTCAATGACAAAGATATAGTATAAAATGTTCTGATATATTTTTGTTTTAGCAGGAAATTAGGTGAAGGAAGGAATAAAACAAATGTATTAATAGAACTTTAAAGTTTATAATTTTCCTATGGAATTATTAAAAATATGTCTTTCAGAAGAGAATTATCATTAGAGCTGAGTAGCATTCCATTATAAATATATACATATGTATATACCAAATTTTCATTATCCATTCATCTGTTGATTCTAATTCTTTGCTATAGTTTATAAAACAGGATAAACACAGAGGTACAACTATCTCTACGGTAGGGTATGGAGTTCTCTGGGCATATGTCCAAGAGTGAAACAGCTGGGTCATGTGGTAGTCATATTTTTAATTTTTTGAAAAATTTCCAAATTGATTTTTACAATGGTAATATTAATTTGAACCCCCATCAACAGTGAATAAAGTATGCTTTCTGTCCACATCCCCTCCAACATTTATCAAATTTGTTGATAGCTATTATGACTAGGGTGAGGTGGTATCTCAAAGTAGTTTGATTTGCATTTCCCTGATGGCTAGAGATATTGAACACTAAAAAAAATAGTTATTGAACATTCATGTTTCATTTTTTTGAAAACTGTGCATTGTGTTCATTTGCCTATTAGTTGATTAACAATTTAATTTTGTTGGTATTTAATTCTGCAGTTCTTTGTAAATTATGGATATTTATCTTTTTATGAAGTGTAGCTGGTAAAGACTTTCATTCTGTGGACTGTATGTTAACGGCTGATTGTTTTTTGTTGTACAGAAATTATTTTCATGTAGTCCCATCTGTTGACACTTGGGGTTAGTTCCTATGCTGTTGGTGTTTGATTAAAAAGCTTTTGCCTACCCTGATATATTGAAGGCTATCCCCTGTGTTTTCTTCTGAAAGTTTCAGTGTTTCAGGTTCTAAATTAAGGTTTAAATGAAGGCAAAATTGTGGGAACATGGATAGACTTATAATGTATATTAAGCGAGGTCATACAATCTCAGAAAGAATAAATCTGCATATTCTCTCTCATATGCAGAATCTAGCCAATAATATATGTATATGTGTAAACAAATGTACATTTGGGTACAGTATAACATGAAGAAAATAAGGAAGGCTAAATATAAGGGGGTCAAGAATGACTAAATGCAGGTAATGGACATGAGTTATTTAAGAGGGTATAAGCAAATTGTTTTTCTAGTTCTGATTCTGTCACAAATTTTTTGGTTTTGGTAGTGCATAAATATATTTGATACTGAAAGTATAAAACTTAGTGTGATTCTTCACAGCTTTCATTATGAGTGTTGAGACTTAAGTTTTCAGAAAATGCAGAATTAATAATTTGGGAAGTATCAGAGTAGAGTCACATATGATTGTATGGTTTTAAATAAAATGATGGTGGCATGAACAGTATGGGGCAGTATGTATGTGGAAACCTGAGAGAGATGCTGGTCTTGAACTGGTGAGGGAATATCCTTGTGGTTTGAAAAGCATGGCCCCCTTTGGCTCATATATTTGAATTCTAACATCAGGGAGTGGAACTACAGAGGATTAGGAGGTGTGGCCTTGTTGGAGTAGGTGTGGCCATGTTGGAGGAAGTGTGTCACTAGGGGTGGACACTGAGGTTTAAAAAGCCCAGCCAGGATCCAGCCTGTGGATCCAGATGTAGAACTCTCAGCTACTTCTCAAGTACCATATCTGCCTACATGCTACCATGCTCCCCACCATGACAATAATAGACTAAACCTCTGAAATTATAAGCAAGCCCCAATTAAATGCTTTCTTTGATAAGAGTTGCCGTGGTTATGGTGATTTTTCACAGCAATAACACACTGACTAAGACAATCCTGGAGCTAAAGAAGGAGGCAAAGGGTAACAAGCAGAGGATGCAGAAGCCACCTCAGTACAGCTGCTGGGCCTCACATCCAAGAATCTCAAGCCTCAGGGCAATTTGGTGCTCCCAGACCTGGGGGTGAATTCGAAGGTATCGAGTGAGTAATGGTGGGTCTAGAGAAGTCACCATTGGTGTGGACGAGTCCTGATTCCCCTGAAAAACCTGAAAGAGGATAGACAGTATTTATTAACTGACTGACAAAAGTACCATTTATACCACCACATTCTTGCTAGAATTCTCAACTTCAGTTTCTCCTTGTTCTGTCAGCCACTCATCCATGGCTCCTTTTCCTCATGGCCCTTTCCCCTTTTTGCATCTGTCACAATGCTTATCACAACATATGAGTGACTTACTTCAATTTGCTTTTAGCATTTTAAGATTGAACTCTGGGAGACTGGATGACTCCATGAGTCAAAAAGTTGTTTTGACTTGTAGAATTGAGATCAACCTACTTATCTGCTATGTAGGAATGCTCTAGCTATGCCTTACATCTGAAATGTTCTCACCCATGTCAAAAAATCTCAATGAAACAAAATGTTTATGCCTGAGGTCATACACAATATCTGTGTGTCAGGTAATCTGGAGGTGGGAGTCAGGACTCAACTAGTTGACTCCAAAGTCATTGCATTTGTTATTGTAAAATGAGTATATAGTAAACATTCAATAAATGGTAGGTACTGTTATTAGTCATATATACTGTTTTCACACATTAGTAGCAACACAACAAAGTGTATAATTTGACAAGAGAGGGTGCAGAAGAGAGAAAGTTGGGAGTAAAATCTAAGATTCAAGGTGTCTTGCCACATTGAGATTTTGGATGCAGATCCATTTGTAAGTCAGTCATATTTGAAGAAATAAAATTGAATATTCAAAATGTGTGGTTCTAGGCAGCTCTGAAACTCAGTAGGATGTGTGTGGTATGTTTGTGTATTCCATGAACATCATACAGTAGAGGACCCAGTCAAAGTCTAAGTAACACAGAAACGTAGAGAACCATGAAGTGGTTGTAAGCTGTTGTAAGGAATACCTTTGCAAGCACAAACACAATGACATCTGTAGGATATACCTAGGTAGTTTGCATGGAAGGGAACAGTGGGAACTAGGCTGTTGTCATCAGAAAAATGGTTAAACAACCAAGAAAGGACTCCTGTTTCCTGGGACTATTCAGATGAAATTTACCTGAGATCATTCTGTGAACTACATCTTTACAAAGTTGGTGTGAGTTTCACTTCAGATTCCAAGTGGGAAGGACTTTTTTCAGAAAACATGGTAGAAACAATGCTGGTTCTACAGAATTTAGCTATAAGAACAAATGAAGTCCAAGGTATGCTCTTTACTTCATTTTCCTCTTAAGTTCTCATCCATGGTTTTCCATGGTTGCTTAATGGAATCACCTAGGGAGCTTGTTAAAACAATTGAGGCTTGGCCTAGCTCTTTCTCCAGAGATGTCAATTTAATTGATTCTCCTACTTTGGCCCCCCTTTTGTGGTACCACATTCCTGCTTAAAACCTTCTATGATGAGGCTGGAGAAGGATCAATGGTTGAGAGCACTGGCTGCTCTTTTAGAGGACCTGGGTTCAATTCCCAGCACCTACATGACAGTCCACAATTGTCTGTAACTCCAGTTCCAAGGAATCTAACGCTATCTTCTTGCCTCCTTGAGCACTGAATTCAAATGGTACAAAGACATACATGCAGGCAAAACATCCATGTAAACGAATTTCTAAATGGTCTTATTAAATAAAAAACATGGAGCCAGAAATAGGGGTGAAAATCTGACAGAGATCAGAGGAATTAGGAACAAGCCACACCAGCTTACCTCACCTCATCAATGTCACAGCTTTCAAAGTGAGTGACTTCCTATATGTCCATGGCTATATTCCTTTCTGTTCTGTTCTCTCACTGGCTCTCTCAACCTAGCTACATCACTTTCTCTACCTGCCCAGATCTCTCACTTCCTATTTGTCTGTAGAGATCTCCAGACCTCTATGGTTAACTAGTGTTGGAATTAAAGGTGTGTGTCATCATTCTTGACTCTGTTCCCTAGTGTGGCCTTGAACTCACAGAGATCCAGACAGATCCTGCCTGACAGGTGATAGGATTAAGGGTGTGTGCTAACATTGCATGACTTCTGTTTTTACTAATAGTGGCTGACCTTCCTCTGATCTCCAGGCAAGCTTTATTTTATGGGAAGACACAGTATATTGGGGGACAAAGATAAAATATCACCACATTTCCCCTTTTTGTCTAATAAAAATAAAAAAATTTAAAAAGTTATAACTAATATAAGAAAAACTATATATAATAAGTACAATAACTATATACAATATATACAAACAATTAATACATCAATAATGTCCAGTCCATTTGCATTTGACAAATTCAGAGAAAATACCCCATTATCTATCCTATTTTGGTGAGTCCTAAATATACCTAATTCATTTTCTATCCTAACTTATATTACTAACAGAAAACTATCTTATGATGTCTTTTAAATTTATACACATTACACGTCTTAGTGAGTTTCTCTTCTGAATTTCTTAACAAAGAAAACTATAACTATCTAATCTTCAACTCCCTCAGAAACCTGACAAGGAAATAATATTATCTAGTAAAACAGGAAGTACAAACAAGTGACTTCCAAAAAAATGTGAGTTGACAGAAACAGCCAGCTGCCTGGACAGTCACCCGAGGTTTCACAAAACGTTGGGGCATCATCTTCAGCCTATAGGCTTAGCATATCTGACAGATTCATTTGTGAAGTAGGATGTATGCAAGGTCTACAGCTCGATCCCACATTTAGTGTGAGTATTCCATGTACCAGATAAACTTGAATTCTGCCAGTGTCCTGTCATGATTCAGGATTTTAAATTCTGGAAATTGCTGGTATTTCTGGAATTCAGCTCCCCATTCTTCTCGGCTTGTGGGTGGTTTCACCTTGGCATCCCATTCTTCTATGCTTGTAGGTGGCTTCATCTCCTTTATTAAATGCCAGTCTATCATTGAGAGGCCAGACTCCGTCAGCCTAGTTACACTTCCAAGAATAACTGTGCCAGCTACTGTTCCACTGTACACCAGGAGCCATTGGCCCATTGCCTGCTCAGCTGCCTTCGAAGGAAGAAGCACTGTACCTTTTCTGGATTGCAAAGCTACTTCAGCGATGGTGCCATTTTGTCTTGGCCTCAGAGGATGCCTGTTGCCAAAGTTGCAATCACACTTGTCTTGGCAAGGTTCGGTAGTCCTTTGTTTTGTGTCCTGCTTGTCAATTTTGAACAGCATACTGTCAGCAGTTAATGTGAGGGCACTTTCTTGCTCAGTGGCTAACTTTTGCCACAAAGAAAGTTAACTCCATATGCAGTCTCTTCAATGCCCATATCTTTTCTGAAGTAGATCGGTGCTGCCAGGAGCCAACATGTCTCATAGTCATAAAAAAAAGAAAAAAGTCTAAGTTATTAAAACATTTTAAATGCCATATTCTGCAGATCTCTTAAGGGTTTGAAGATGACCTGTCTATCTAAAATATATCTCTGCTTAACCTTGAAAACACCTAATATGACTACAAGTTCGATTGTAATGACTCACTACTAACTCTCATTTCTTTATATCGTAATAGTTGAATAATCTACCTCTTATCTATATCCTCTCTTTTTTTTCAAACAAGAACCTTAAATCTAATCTCCTTTGTTTAGCTTTTTTCCTGACCATTAACAATAACAACTTGTAATTAACCACTGTAAACAATGAAAATTATCCCAAACCCCAAACCCATTGAAAAACCACAACCATTCTGAACAATGAAAATTATCCCAAACTCAAAACCCACTGAAAAACCAAAAACCACCTGCCCCACCTCTTGGGCATGTGGGCGTCATTTTCTTAAAATTGCTTCTTGCTGTTTGTGGGCAAAGACATCTTAAGGGGATGCTGAAAAGAAAATTTTGGGGTTAAGTGCCAAGTCTGCAGTGGTAGCTGTATCATTTATTATCAAGTCTCTGCATAACACAAAAGTGCAGGGCTTATCTCAAGTCCCAGCTTGAATAATCTGTGAGGCTGGATCATGTCAGCTAGCCATCTCGAGATTGTCCTGAGCAGTTTGTAGTACAAGGCTGATCTTTGGGAGATGTTTTTCAGCTTAGTCGTATTATTATTGTCCTTGAGGAATCATTGTTGTGGGTCCCCATCATCTTTCTGGACACTTCAAATTTGCTGTCAGCCCTGGTCATGATTCCCTGCAGAAAACTGATAGAGACTCGAACACAAAAACATGTATAGGCAGCTAACTGAAGCCTTTTTTTCTAGAATTAATTAGTACTCTATATGACCAATAATATCATGAAAAAAGTTAAAATATATATATATATTAATCTTATAAATTTTGATATGAAACTCATATCTTAAGAAGAGTTTAAAGAATCAAAATAGAACCAAAGAGTTGAAATTAGTAGCAATGGAATAGTCCCTTAATTTTTTGGTTTTCTTCTGTCCCATATAAGATGGCTCTTCTGATATGATACAGAGATTTTGCATTTTCCTTTTAACAAACATGCTTGGGTTTAGAGAAGGAGAGAGCCATTCTCCAACTCCAAAGCCAGCTTTAATTTTTAATTGAACTGGGACTACATAAAGACCATTTGTGTTAAGTGTCTGTAGAGAAGAACAGAAATAAACATTTAGGAAGACTTATGAAATTTTGTATATGATATACTAATTGGCCAATTTACTTTTTCTTTTCTTTTTTTAAAAAAATATTTATTTATTATGTATACAGTGTTCTGTCTGCATGTATGCCTGCAGGCCAGAAGAGGGCACCAGATCTTATTATTGATGGTTGTAACCCACCATGTGGTTGCTGGGAATTGAACTCAGGACCTCTGGAAGAACAGCCAGATGCTCTTAGCCACTGAGCCATCTCTCCAGGCCCCAATTTACTCTTTTTCTTTGGACATTTATTCTGGATGATTTGTCATTTTTCTTCAGATGTCTCATTTGTCCAGTGTTCTTCAGATTCCTTAGCCTCCATTCTCCTGAAAGACAAAACCAAAAACCTTCCCCAAGCCTAACTTTGAGGAGGTTCCCTTTTGGCAAGTTATATCTGATTAAATGAAAAGCATTGGATGGTCATGCTGGTTGATGAACTATCACCTCTTCTAATTAAGAGGTATCTCTTGTTCAAATTGAACCTTTATCAATTTTGATGGTATCCATAGCTTTTCTTCTCCTGTAGAAACAAAAGCAAAACCTCATCCCCAACGTAACACATATCCTGGTTTCCATTTTGAGGTCAGCACATCCTTAAAGTATATAGGCTGATTTAATTCTGAAGTTTTTT
>LZPO01066729.1:14793-52758 GCA_001675575.1 Neotoma lepida
TTGTTTGGCCAATGGTGAGGCAGAATAAGGTTAGGCGGGACATTCGAATGAGGGGAAGAGAAGCTGAAAGCAGAGCAGGGGCAGACGCCATTCTGCCACCTAAAAAGCAACATGTAACGGCACACAGGTAAAGCCACGTGGAACACGTGGCNACATAGATTTATAAAATGGGTTAATTTAAGCTGTAAGAGCTAGCTAGCAAGAAGCCTGCCAGGGCCACAGTTTAAAAATGATATAAGCCTATGTGTGTTTATTTGGGTCTAAGCGGGCCGTGGGAGCTGGGCGGGGGAACCGGACAAAGCGCCGTGGGAGCCGGGCGGGACAGAGACCGAGACCGGACAAACTTTCTTCTGCAGGCCACAATTTCTAGGAAATGTATGATTACAGAATCAGCTTTTTCAGAACTCAAAGCAGTTGCCCATTGAAATCCTGAATAAGAATCAATGGTATGGTGTACATATTTCAATTTTCCAAATTCTGCAAAGTGAAACACATCCATCTGACAGATTTCATTCCTCTGAGTACCCTTTGGGTTACATCCTGCTGGTAGTGAAGTCTGGTTGTAAAAAGAACAAGTAGGATATTTCCTTACAATTTCCTTGNCTTGTTGCCAGGTTATGGAAAAATCCTTTTTTTTAAACCCTTACTATTGACATGATGTTTTTTATGACCTTCTGAGGCCTCCAGCACATTTCCTATCAATAATTGATCAATCTCATCATTGCCTTGTGCTAGAGGTCCTGGCAGACCCGCATGGGATCTGATGTGAGTTATATATAAAGGATGCTTCCTATTCCTGATTATATCTTGTAACTGAATAAATAACAAAGTTAATATTCTGACTAATCGAGGATAAATTCTGTAGTCTCTATGTAATACCACACTCTTTCAGCATACTGAGAGTCAGTAACTATGTTGAGAGGTTCCGAAAAATCCATTAATACCAACAGAACAACATACAATTTCGATTTTTGAACTGAATTATAAGGACTTCGAACCATTTTACTTAAATTTTCTGATTTGTAAGCTGCCTTTCCTTGTTTGTTTGCATCTGTATAAAATGTATGGGCTCCAGATATGGGTGTTTCCCATACAATGCGAGGCAAAATCCAATTAGTTCTCTTTATAAGTTGAATTCTATCACTTTTGGGATATTTTGCTGTTGATCTCTCCCAAAAAAATACTACAAGCTCTTTGCCAAGGTTCACTTTCTGCCCATAATTTGTCAATGTCATCCTTAGTTAAAGATACAATTTATTTTTTTTCCTGTGTTTAAAAGTAGTCTTTATTCTTATTCTAAATGTTGCTAATTCTATGATGATGTCATTTTTCCAGTTACACTGGATTTTAATTCTTTATGAGCTCAGAATTCATCTTAAGTTCCCCATTGACCTTATATGAAGTGACATGTGTTATTCATCTGGGTTGTGGTGATCACATTATAACACAAGCATATCAATATCACATTATAGAACTTAAATAAATTTTACTTGTCAAATATGTTAATAAAGCCAAAATTTTTTTTTCAGAACAAACTGTATGGGACTTTAGCACTCAAACCTGTGATGATATATTGACCAATCAAAAACTGGATGTTTGGTATAAAAATCTTGCAGAAAATTTAATTTTTTTAGTAATAACTTCACACAGGCTAATGTTACATAAATATTATGAAAACTATTCAAACTACTTTAATAAATAATTACATAATCTCTCTAAATAGTTGTGGGCCAACTTTTAAACAACAGACACCATTTTAACATAAACCACTTTGCTGCTAGCTAGTTTTGGAGCAATTTTTTGCTAATTTGTACAGTCGTAAGGATACTGATAACTAATGAACTATAAAAAGCTTTATTGTATAATTATAGATTCTGAAGTCATAGCAGTCTCTGTAATATAAAATTCNTTAGGTATTATCACTGACTATAAACAAACAGGATCTACTTTTAACCTATTTAAATCATGATTTATTTAATTTCACTTTTAAGTTATGTAAAATATATTATCAAAACTGGAAATGACTTTCTGATCATGCCATTTTTTTGGATTACATCACTGATAATGATGCTATCAATACACTGTGAGACAGGGGTTCTTCCTGGGAAACCTGACCATAGAAGGAAGGCCACAACTCATCGTGAGCTGGCTACAATTAGGAGTTAGTCACAGAAGGATGGTCGAGCAGACACCTTATCTCATATTTAAATTAAGCCATTTCTTCCCATCTTTATTTCCTAGGCAGCCCCTCATCCCACACACTCATGCATTCTGCTTTTCCTCCATTTGTGTAACCTAAGAGATTGTTTACCACATTTAATACTTGGTGCACCAAAATTGAAGTGACTTATCACCAGCTACCTAGAAGCATTCTTTGTTTCTTTTCCAAGATGATGCTGATTCTTCATAGATTTCCTTTTCCCCTATGGGCACCTTGACTTTTAAAGAATCAATGGCATAGCTCACAGCTTCAAGGGATGTGGCTCTGTGAGCTGAGGACACAGCAATAATTGTACTTGCTTCTGTCACTAGAACCAAACCAAGTTGATGGAATACCACTATGTGTCTGACTGGCCATTTCTGCCTAATGTCACTACAGATTTTTCTGATTTCATTTTCTGCCATCAGTATATATGCTTAATATTCTAAACTAATAACTTTTTTGCCTTAAAAGTTATTTCTTGTAGTCCCTACAAAGAGTGACACTGCACCACACACTGGGGAGATCACCAACTGTGAGATTTCAACCTTGAGAGCTTCTTGTCAGTGAACTGTATTATGTCTTTAGGTTTCCCTTCAACGTCAGCCACATCTTTCCTAGATGGCTCTGATGCACTATCCTCCACTAATTGGGAGGATAATGGCAATTTCATCTCCAGCCTGAAGCAGGAGTTGCTGATCTCCAAACTCGACATTTTCTTGATGAACAGCAAATATCACCTAATTTCTAACATTGGCCAATCCAGGATGTAGGGTCTCTATCTCCTTCCACAGCTGAAATGCTTTGATTTCTTGCAGCACAGAAATGGTCTCTGAACGAACTCTGGTTATTTCAGCACATTTTACAAAATACAACACTTCAATCTGGCACTGTGGAACCATCCTGCTACACACTGGGAAGTCTGTTTTGACAATTTCTGCTGGGTTTATTCCTGCTAATTGATGAAGTCTCAATTTTCCTTTTAAAATCAAGTCAGAGATCTTTTCCACATAAGTTTTTAATTTTTTACTCTGTTTATTTGGTAGAAATATCCATTCCAATATAACATCTTCCCTCTGCATTAAAATTCTTGTAGGAGAATTCTTAGAGGGTAAAATAACCAAAATGCAATCAAGCTTTGGATCCACTTGATCCACATGTCCTTCCTGTACTTTCTTTTCCACCAAAGGCCAATTCTCTCTCAGCATTAGCTGTTAATTTTCTTGGACTATTTAACTCCTTGTCACCTTCTAAGGTTTTAAACAAATTACTCAGTTCATCATTTTTTACCCCAACAATAGTTCATTAGATGGGAAATATCCCTGAACAATCTTTGAAAGTCATTAAGAGTCCATAATTGATCTCTCCTAATTTGTACCTTTCGAGGTTTAATTTTTTATAGACCTATTTTATATCCTAAATTAATAGAATCTCCTCTTTGTANCTTTTCAGGAGCAATTTGTAATTCCCAACAAGGCAAAATTTTCTTTACCTCTTCAAACATTCTCTCTAAAGTAGCTACATTTGAATTAGCTAGTAAAATATCATCATGTAATGATAAATTATAGATTTAGGAAATTGTTTATGTATTACTTCCAATGGCTGTCATACAAAATATTGGAACAGGGTTGGGCTATTTAACATTCCCTGTGGGAGAACCCTCCATTGATATCTCTTAACTGGCTGAGAATTATTATAAGTAGGCACCGTGAAGGCAAATCTTTCTCTGTCCTTTTCTTGTAAGGGTATTGAGAAGAAACAGTCTTTTAAATTGATAACTATAACTACTTTAAATAACAAAGTAAGCAAAGGAATTCCAGATTGTAGAGAGCCCATTGGCTGAATTACCTTGTTAATTTGTCTTAGGTCTGTTATCATTCTCCATTTACCAGATTTCTTTTTAATAACAAATACAGGAGAATTCCAAGGGCTGATTGATTCTTCAATATGCTGAGCATTTAACTGCTCTTGTACCAGCTCTTCTAAAGCCTGCAGTTTCTCTATTGTTAAACGCCATTGCTGAACCCATACAGGCTTGTCTGTTAACCATTTTAAAGTTATAGCTGTTGGTGTCTTTGAAAGATTAGCAGTTGTTGTGCCCTGTTCTTGTACAATCTGACTGGCCAGTGACTGCTCTTTATAATAATACCTCTTAATATTTCTCTCATAAACATGTGTTAGTTTATGGTTTGTTTCTGAGGTTGGAAGAATATTAATCTGGGTATTCCATTGTTGTAATAGATCACAGTCCCATAAATTCATAGCTATATTAGCCACATATGGCTTTAATTTTCCTCTATGTCCTTCTGGTCCTATACATTTGACCCATCTTGCACTTTGTTTCACTTGAGATAATGTTCCAATCCCTTATAACTGAACATTTACCTCTTGAAGAGGCCAATTTGGATGCCAAAATTCTGGTGCAGTAATAGTGACTTCAGCACCAGTGTCCACAAGACCTTCCAAGAGGATGTCATTTATTTGTATTTTTAATTTCGGTCTTTGTTCATTTATAGAAGTTTGCCAAAAAATTCACTTTATGGTTTCTCCTGAATTTCCCGTTCTCTTTGCTATAACTGTTCTATCACCCGGAGCAGTATGGTTTTTTATAATCAGCATTTGGTTATTTAATTGTTCTGAGAAGGAGTTTCTTCTACGATGGAAGGAAAAGTCTGAACTGTATTTGCCATGGGGGCCTGCATGAGGGCCCCAGGGAATTTCCCGATGGCAGAGGATTACCTTGTCTATCGCTTGTTGACCTATATTCGTTGGTCCAATGTTTACCTTTACCACACCTTCTGCATAATCCTGAAGGGAAGGGCATTCTGTTACCATTGTTCCTTGAAGAAACATTGTTTCTAGAAATGCCCTGTTTACACTCCCTTTTCAGATGACCTTATTTACCACAATTAAAACATCTGACATTATTATTTTTTCTCAAACCTCTTGATATAACCTCTCCTATCCACATATCATCATGGTCATGAGACTTGATATTAATTTGGACTTTGATCCAATCCTCCAAGAGTGCTGATCGTGCCTTTAATGGCCTGATTATTCTTTTGCATGGTGCATTTGCATTCTCAAAGGCCAAAGATTCAATTATTATCTGTCTAGCTTCTGAATTCAGTATCATTCTATTTACTGTTGAAGACAGCCTTTGTAAGAAATCCATGAAGGTTTGCTCAGGCCCTGTATAACTTCTGTTAATGATTCAATTTTCTTTCCTGCTTCCTCAATTCTGTCCTATGCATTCATAGCTGCCACGTGGCATAGAATCAGGGTTTGGTTATCATATAAACATTGCCTGTGTATATCAGCATATTCTCCTTATCCAAGAAGCTGATCCTGAGAATTTTCCACACCTCTAGTCATACATCACTATTCTAAAGTTTTAGCTTCTTCTTTAAACCATGTTTTTCATTGTAAGTGTGGACTGGGTTCTAGCACTGCTGCAACTAATTCTTTCCAGTCCTGAGGGATAATTCTATTACAAGTTGACCATGAGTTTAACATCTGCTTTACAAATGGAGAATGCATGCCATATGATACTATGGCTTCTTTAAATCTCCTTAAATCTAGCATTTCCATTGGATCCCAATTAGCTTGTACACACCCTTGAGCATTTTGTAGTTACTGTAAGGTTACAGGGTACATTAAAGTCTGTTGTCTGGTAACCTGAGGCTGTTTGTCTGTAACAGTATAATTCAATCCTGAGTTAAGTTCACTTTTAAATTCTTCTGTCTGGGTCTGAATTTCTCTATAATTCATTTTAACAGGTTTTTCTAAAGTCGATCCTGAGCTAGGTTCACCTTTAAATTCTTCTGTCTGGGTCTGAATTTCTCTACAAGTCATTTTAACAGATTTTCCAAAGCTTATCTTAGCACTCAAATTGACCAACCTTCTTAATGCTAAAATAAAAATGATCAAGCAAATAATATTCATAATTGATGTTACATACATCTCATCAACATTAATTATCCTCTCATTTTATTATTCCAATTTTAGACTGCCTAATGTGTTTATCAAACAGATACCAATTTCCTACCATTGTAAAAATGTTTCCCATTTTTCAATGTGGGAAAATTTTTTTAAACTAATTTCTCCCTCTAAGATATCTTAATTGACTTACCAAGTCTGTCAACTGCATAGAACTGTAGAAGTCAGAGGGAATTCCAAAGCAGCTACCTAGCGTGCTGTCAGTCCGAGATGGAAATCCAGAGAGAACGAGAGCCTACCACCCACCAGGAGCTAAAGAAAGCCAAAGAGACTCTGGCTGAGTGCAGCTCCAGCCACCTGCAGCCCCAACCACGTGCAGCTCCGGTCATGTGCAGCTTCAGCTGTGTGCAGGTCTTGCTGCATGCAGCTCCAGCTGAGCCAGGGGGCCTGTAACCCCTGGCTTGTAAGGCCACCAATGGCTTTTTTTGTGAATTCCTGCCCCATGTTGGGCTCCAATTGTAAATGAATTTCTAAACAGTCTTATTAAATAAAAAATATGGATTCAGAAATAGGGGTGAAAATCTGAGCGAGATCAGAGAAATTAGGAACAAGCCACAAGCTTACCTCACCTTACCAATGTCACAGCTTCCAAAGTGAGTGACTTCCTATATGTCCATGGCTATGTTCCTTTCTGTTCTGTTCTCTCACTGGCTCTCTCAGCCTAGCTACATCACTTCCTCTACCTGCCCAGATCTCTCACTTCCTATTTGTCTGTAGAGATCTCCAGACCTCTATGGTTAACTAAAGTTATGGTTAAAGGTGTGTGTCACCATGCTTGACTCTGTTCCCTAGTGTGGCCTTAAACTCAGAGATCCAGACAGATCCTGCCTGACAGGTGATAGGATTAAGGGTGTGTGCTAACATTGCATGACTTCTGCTTTTACTAATAGTGACTGACCTTCCTCCGATCTCCAGGCAAGCCTTATTTTATGGGGAGTCACAGTATATAAGGGGACACAGATAAAATATCACCACAGACCCATACCTCCCTCCCCCTCCAAAACAAAACCTTCCATACACTTAGAATGAAAGCCAAACTCATTCTGATCTCCAAGCCTTGCAAGATATGGCCTGTGGTCACTGTTGGCTCTGATCTCAGCTCCCACTGCTTTCCCCCCTATTTGTCATTGTAGATACACTTAACCTTTTTTAGTTACTGGACAGAGGCAACTCTTCTTTGTTGTTGTTGTTAATATGAGAACCTTTGTATGTATGATTCTTTCCACTCAGAAAAAGTCTTTTATCTCACTGTTGCCTCTTTGATCTATTGTTTTTATCCTTCATGTCTCAGTATAAATGCCATATCACTAGAAAATTTTTCCTCCTCTAGAATATGGTTCCTGTTTATTCTAAATCTGAAATTCTTGTTTGTTTCATTTATAATATTTGGAGGTTGTTGACAGAGACATCATCACCACATAGAATATGGAACATAATGCACATATGTTGTATAGAAATTTCCTGAGATAAAACATCTCATCATGGAGTGAAGCTTATTAAGACATAGGACCTTCTAAAGGGAGACAAAACAGTCTATCCTGCAGGGAAACTTGTTAAGAACAGGAAATAAACATCTCAATAACTTCAGGAAGTCACTGAAACTGAGCAGATTTATTAGGCTTCTCTATCTCTAAGAGTATATAAGATGTAGAGGCTGCTGAGAAGTCAAGCTGTCTGGAAGAGATTCAGACCAACTAAACTACTGAGAAAGACTACTTTCCAAACTGTTGAGCTGTCTGCAAGCTGTGCAGTGTGTTCCTAGCTTCCAGCTTTCATGAATTATCACCCATGCAGGGGTGAGCTTTGATAATACAGCCATCTTTGGGTCATTCCTGCTTTTGTAAGCTCTCACCCTGATTCCTGTGATTAATCCCAATAATACTCATGGTTCACAAAGTTGGACTTCAATGGTATCTTTGGTCTGTCATCAATTCTCTATCTGGAATGAGTAGACATTTGTTCTTATCTCCTCAGGAATAGTGTCACACAACAATATAGCATGGCAAATATATTGTAAATAGTTGTTGTATTAGAGTCTGTGAGCTTGATCAAACTTTTGAGAAACATTAAGGTTCCAGATTTGGGATTTTTTGGGGGTATAATTTTATGATATATTTGGAGGCTTGGTCATCTTTTATTAGATATAACTCTTATTATGTCCTCTTAAACTTTTATTTATAAAAATTAAAAACCTAGAGAAATTAAAAGAAATACACAGTGAACATGTTTAAGTCCTTCATCTAGACTTATCAGTTATTAGAATACAGATATTTATATTCTTTCTCCTGTTTATTTTTTTAAATATTATTTTATTTAGTTATGTACATGTGTGCATGTCTGTGTGTATGTGCACATAAGTGCAGATGTCCATAGAGGCCAGAGGCATTGGATTCCCTGGAACTAGAGTTATATGCAGTTGTAAATTGCCTGGAGTTAGTTCTGGGAATTAAACTCAGATCCTTTGTAAGACCAGTATGCACTCTTAACTGTTAATCCATCTTTCAAATTCCCTCCTCTCCTTCCCTTTCTCTCTCTCCCTCTCTCTCTTTCTCCCTCTCTCTACCCCCTCTTTCTGTATACACACACACACACACACACACACACACACACACACACACATTTTTTTTTCTGTACAGTTTAGAAAGAAATTATGATCATGGTATCTTTTCATACTAAACATTTCAGCCTGCAAAACCTGAGAAAGAGGTCATTTTTGTACATACCATAGACTACCATTATTATGACCAACAAATGTAGCATTAATGTGATATTATCTGATATTTGAAAATTTCAGTTATCATAATGGTGTCCTACACAGTATTTATTTAGGATCTAATAAAAGATCATACATTTCATTTACTTGAATCACTTTAAATTTCCTTAAATCTAAAATAGGGAGATGAGAAGATGGCTCAGTGGATAAAGCATCTGCTGCACAAATGTGAGGGCTGGAGTTCAGATCCCTCGCACTCAAGTAAATGTGAAATGGATATTTAGCCCATATATAATCCCAGCTTCCAGGAGGCAGAGACAGGGTGTTTCCAGAGCAAGCTGACTAGCTAGACTAGCCAGAATTGGTATTCTCCAGGGTAAGCAAGAGATCCTTCCTCATAATAAAGTGGAGAACAATAAAGGAAGATACTTAATATAAAATTTTGGTCTCTGTACATATACACCCTTATACATATGCTCACTCACACATGTGAGCACATACCACACACACATACATACATGCAAAATTAAAAAGAAAATGCAAAATAGATTCATAGTCTCTGCTCTTTTTCATCCATTGTGACATGGACATCTTTAAAAGCCCAGAATACTTGTGGTATAGCAAGGTCTGAATTCTCATTAGATAAATAGAACATGTTTCCTTTCTGCACTGCATCAAAGGACACTTGATGTGCCAGTTGGTCCCATTATTGATGATCCTAAGTTTGATCACTTGGTTAAGATTGAGTCCACTCAAACTTTCTATTACAAAAGTTATCAAATTCTACTTTCTTAACAGTCTGCTGGGTAAACTTTGAAACCATGTCAATGTTTTATTTTCCAACAAACCTTCACCCAGTGGTTTTTATTATCCATTCGATTTCTTTACAAGTATTAAATAGTATATGATGGTTTCCAATTGAATTTATAATTTTGTTGAATCTTTTACATTTCTTAGCCAGTATTATTCTGTGTGGAAGTAGAAGTTCACTTTCTCCTTTCATTTACTTTCTCCTTTTATTTACAGTAAAAAACTGTGGCTATGGACTTATATGTTCTTTCTTTATTATATGCATTAAAATCTATTACCATCATTATTCTTTTTGGCTCCTTAGTTCTTGGATTACAGGCATGAGCCAATACACCCTGCAACTATCTTTTTGATGTTCAAATTTTCTCAAAGTTGGCTAATAGTAAGCTCTTCAAGTAAACTCTTATGCTCTTTTTTACATGAACCTCATTAACTTTATATTCTGGCACATGGAGTTGTTTCAAGATTGCCAGGCAGTTTCCTTGTCTCAGAAATTAGTCATTTCTCAAATAAGCCTGAATCCTTTTACTGGGAAATGGTAGGGACCAACATCTGAACATGATATGCTCACTGCTTTTATGGTATCAATATTGCTAGTCTTTCTCAGTGCTTTTAAAATTTTTGAGTTCTTATTGCTTCTTGAAGTTCAAGTCTAGCATTTCTTATACTCACTGTACTCACTCTAGTGCTGTTAAAACAAATTAACTCAAACTTGGTGCTTAAAAAATGAATGTATTCTTTCAAAGTTCTAAAGGCTCAAAGTCTGGAGCCTGAAGCAGAGGTCTGAGAAACTGAGTGAAATAGAGTCACATTTAAAGCTTCTATCATATCTACTATCTTACCGTTGGCCAAAACGAGTTGTATGACCATATCAACAGTCAATGAGGTTTTCAGGGAAAGAAAGAATAAAAAGTTAAGAACAACACATAAATTCAATATACCTATGTGATATTTTCTGTTAAATTCATTACATTTTCTTCTTCTAATAATACAGGATAATTTATGTAGGTAAAGATGAACATTTGGGGTGCTTTACTAGATTTCTTAATCCAGGAGTACCTGCTACTGTTAACACAATGAAGTGGAACTTCTTTAATAGCCAGAAAGAGAAGAGGTGTGTAGCTAGTGATTTAGTGGTTTTGTACACTTAATATAATCTAAGCAGAATAATTTTGAACAAACCAGCCCCAGTTCCATTATCATGATTGAGGCTACAAATGTCACCAAGTTATGTCTTATCTTGAGCCAACAACCTGCCAAAGCAAGCATAAAACAGATGAGGATCTAAGGCTTGTACTATTACAGGATCTTGCTAGTGATGTGTTCTCATGGCCTAGGGCCCACTGCAACTGACCGCAGCTGAGATAGACATTATTACATAGACCAAGACTATAGGTCTTTTTGCACAGGAGTTATTTCAGAAGCTCTGTTGAATATGAATTCCTGGGGATGGGTGGTAGCAGTGGTGGGGTCTTTAGGATTGGCCTCGTCTTAGTTTTCACCAGCCTGTTCTAAGACAAAGTACTGTTCTTGCTACTCTGTCCTATCCACAGTGAATAAGGTCTTGTTCTACAATGATGCTCAACATTGGGGTACTATTGGTAAAAGTGGTCTTTTGGGCACAAAAGGGTTAAGATGGGTGGATCCTTAAATTTTAAAAGTGTCAATAACCTGTACAGTGTCAAGGACAGTCTCAGCCTATATCACCAGCTTGCATCACATTCAGGCTGAAGCTCAAGTCCATCCCTCTAGTGTACATGTATCCTCTTGGTACTGGAACCAGTCCATAAACTCCATCTCGAAATTCTAGCCTTCATATAGGGTCCCCCCATCACAGTGGGTCTGAAAATAAACTTTAATGTAAATGGATGAATCTTTCTTGCCTGCCTGTTCCTGAATAACCAGTAAGAGGCCTAATATTAATTACAAACTGTTTGGTCTATGGCTCAGGCTTATTGCTAGCTAACTCTGACATCTTAAATTAACCTATTTCTGTTAATCTATAGTTTGCCATGTGGCCGTGGTGTTACCTGTCTGCTGGCATCTTGTTCCTTGGGTGGCTGGATGGCGTCTGCCCTGACTGTGCCCTTCTCCCATCTCTCTGCTTGGACTTCCTTCCTGGCTCTTATCCTGACTTACCATAGGCCAAAGCAGCTCTTTTATCAACCAATGGGGACAACACATATTCATAGCATACAGAAAGACCATCCCACAGCACTCCAAGGCAAAGTCAAAAGCTGTGTTAGCTTTCATGCTCTGCTCCTCAGCAGGTGGAGTCTTCCTATCTGTCACCAGAGGTTGGGAAAGGGGATTCAAAGAATGGTGGAATTGGTCTCTCTGATGCTGTCCTACCTCAGTTCTAGCATCTCAGAACATGGGTATTGGCCTGCTAGGAGGTGTAAGATATTACTCAGCAGCAGATTTCACTGTCAGGCCAGGAATTAGTTTGCAAGTCTAAGGCCTGAGCTTAAGTCTTCTCTCTTTCTCAACTCTCTCTAAGCTGTGCTGCTTAAAGTTAAGGGAGGCATATCAGAGGCAACTCTTTCCTTCCTGCTTTCTTTAGTATATCTTGTCTTATTTTTTAATAGCAAAAGCAGACACTATAGTCTCCAATTTGCTTTCCTCAGCTCATGTGAAAGTAATTTATATATGAATGACTATTCAAATTGGTGTGCCCAAGTAGAGATGGTTACTGAAGCAGCTTACTCAGCCACCATCTTGCTCTGCCTTCTATTTTGATATGTAATGCTTTGTTATTATTCACTTAAATTTTTTTTTTGGTTTTTCAAAACAGGGTTTCTCTGTGTAGCTCTGACTGTCCTAGAGCTCTCTCTCTGTTGACCAGGCTGGCCTCAAATTCAGAGATCTATCTGCCTCTGCTTCCAACATGCTTGGATTAAAGGCATGCACCACCACCACCCAGCTAAGTATTTTCTAATTTATGATGATTTTTGTGACATAGGAGTTATTAAAAGTTTCTCTATTGCTATGAAGATTTTACAGTTATCCTTATACTTTGTATCTAACTTAATCAAATAACTAACACACTTTAACTTTAAAATTCTCTGAGATTTGAGACTGCTTGGTGGGGAGGGAGAAGGAAGATCTTAAATAAGGTGGAATAGTAGAACACAGATGATATGGGAAAGGGGAATAATGGCGAGGGAGGTTTAAGTGGGGAAAGGGATGGTAGAGTAGGTTGAGGAAGAGATGGGAGAGGAGAGGGATAATTAACACTAACGATATTTTTAAAAACTATATGAAAATCCACTATTTTAGACATAGTCATCTAAAAGAGTTAACTGGACTTATACTACAGAGAGGACAATGCTCCTACAGAAGTCATAGGTTGTAAAATAAAAATTCGAGTGCCAGGTTTGGGATACCTTCCTGTGATGGCTAATCTAGGTTGTCAACTTTACTACATATGGAACCAACTAAAATCTAAGTAGCTGGGCATACATGTGAGAAATTTTTCTTTATTGAATCATTTGAGGTGGGAAGACCCACCCTAAATCTGGGCACATCTTCTGGTGGCAGCCTTTATAAAATGACATGGATGAAGGAAGCTTTTGCTTTTTGCCTGCTTGTCTTCAATCTCACTAGAAAGTTCATCCATTCTGTTGCTGAGGCATTTCTTCACTGGTGTTAGAACCTACTTCGTCAGGATTCTAATGGAGACTGGAGACCAGCTGAAACACCCAGACTCAGAGACTGAACAACTACTGGATTCTTGGACTTTCCATCAGGATAGCCATTGTTGGACTAGCGAGACCACAGTCTATAAGCCACTCTAATAAATCCACTTTTAATATATATACTATATAGATAATATACATATTCACTATCAGTTCTGTTCCTCTAGAGAATACTAACTAATACATCCACCCTGTTAATCAAGGATGTCCTGGAGACTCCCTAAATAATACAGTCCATTGTTATTGCTTTTGGTTGTCGACCAGAACTTGATAGTAAGTCCCTATTATTAAAGATACCATACATTTTGGTTTTAAGACTTGTAGAAATCAAGTAGGCACTGAACAGGAAGTTTCCTCCCTGCTGGTGAGCTTTCATAGTATCTGAAGTTGCTATGCATGCTACTGGGGAGAAGAAGTCATTAACAGTCTTATACAGCTATGCACCCCATGGGCTACAATAATGACTAGTATGATAAGATACACTCATGAGTGCAACAGTGGAATAAATGTTAGAAAGGTAACTTTCTGAATGAATTTAAGGCCAATTTAAGGAGGAGCTGTGCTGTGGAATGTGGAATGTGCTGTGGAAAGTCAGGTTATAGCTAGGTGGGAAATGGAAGAGAGAGGCAGGAAGAAGAAAGCAGAGGAGGAGAGATGCAGCCTGCTGCCCAAGGAACAACATACCAGTAGACTGGTAAAGCCACAGAACATGTGGCAAAATATAGATTAATAGAAATGGGTTAATTTAAGATATAAGAGCTAGCTAGCAAGAAACTTGAGCCATAGGCCATCCAGTTCATAATTAATATAAGCCTCTGTGTATTTACTTGGGTTTGAGTGGGTGCAGGACCAGGCGGGACCTGGAACTGTAAATCTGGCCAAGAATCAATGCTTGGAGTGTTCACAGGCCCCAGGGGGTGAACGTACTACTATTATTTTGCTAAATAGACATAGTAGCAAACTACTTTCTAAATTCCCATCTCTGTGGCAATAAATTAGTGCAACATTTAGTGCCCATCAGAGAAACTTCTTTGTGCAGAAACTTATAACTGATCAAACTGCAGGGAAGTGTTTGTGGAATGCTCAACAACATTTATATCACCCCATCCCTACCCTTGTCTAAGGCTCAGGGACCATATTAGAAGAGGAGGCAGAAAGACTGTAGGGGTAGGTGGCAGAAAGATTCTAAGAGCCAGAGGTCATGGAAGACTGGAGTAAAGTAATCTTCTGGACATAACAGGACTGTTGCAGTCATGAACCCACAACAGCTGTAGTTGCCTAGAGAAGATCTGTACAAGATCAAGCTAGTCAACACTTTAGATGGAGCAGGAGGGGATCATAAGTTCCCACCCAAAACTGAGTGTTAGTCCAAGGCAGCCCCCCCAATGGCAGTGCTGGTGACAATGACAATGTCCTCAACAGAAGGATTATTATTGGTTATCAAGGCTAAAAGAGTAAAAGAAGGTCTCCTGGAACAGGTTTCTGTTTTACCAGGAACCTCCCTTAATCCTTCCCAAAGGTCAACCACCTTAGGCAAGGGTATCTAGTTCCTGGCCAATCTCAACAGCTCAAAGATACCCTACCCTGACAATGATCATATAAAATCTGCTTGCTTTTCCACTATTTTGCTTCTCTTTGTGCCCCATCCCCATGAAGTAGCCTTGGCAGTTTGATCCTCAACAACTTTTTTTCTACCCATGGAGCCATCTAGTAGTTTGATGGTTTCACTGCACTCTCCCTTACATTTGGTGCTGAAACCTTGGAGAAGAACAGAGTCCCTTTCAAAGGGCCTGGCCTCTCATAATTGAACCAAATTGCCAATTTTGATCCTCCTTGGTGAAGATCACTTGCTTCTGCTGGCTCCTGCCACCCACCATATTCAACTTCAAAATTTAAAGTTCACCTTTCCAGCTATTTCTCTCCTTCACCTACTCTACTCACTCATTTTTCCTTGACTCTCCTCAACACTCATGCTTCCTTGGAGTTGTCTTCTTTGTCTCTTTCATTGGCTTGCTGGAGCCTTCTGTCTTTCTGTCTCTCTGGAGCCTACTCAACAAAGGTTGCATTGGTGTTTCTAACAGCTTCTTTTGCTCTACTGGGCACTCATCACATGGAAAGGGACACCTTATCTACTGCGATTCAGGACATCTTTCTGAAAAGTCTCTTTCCCTTTGGGAATGTCCTCAGATTGAGACTCTGTCCCTATAGCACTTATCCCTTCCCTTCCCTTCTCTTCCCTTCCCTGTGTCTCCATTCCTACCCTATTGAAATCCTCCTTCTGACAGGATTCCTATAGCCCCTTTTCAAAATCTTTTCCACTTCCTCCTTGCTCTGTTCCTGGAAATTCTCTACTGCTATCTTTTCAAGAGTGTCTCCATTCTTCCCTTGAATTAATCATGGGCTCTTCGCACTCAAAGCTGGATCCTTCATCTCTGCTTGTTTGTCTCCTTAAGTCTCTTTCCCTTCTATGACTTAGAGATAACATTAAGCCCTCCCCCTTTAACTGTAGTTCAGCTTGACCACATGCAAGCTAGACAATCTGTCTCAATGGCCAGAAAATGGCATATTCTAACCAAATTCTAACTAATCTTGACAAATTCTTAACCAATGCATGGGCAAGTAGTCTGAGAACTCCTGTATTCAGGCTTTCTTTGCCCTCCATTCTCACCCTTCCATCTGTATCTCAGGCCATACTCCTGGCAAAGGTCAAACCTCCTCCCAAAGTTGATCAGAACCTAGAACTCTCTGCTCCCTCTCCTTTTGACTTTGATATAGGGGATGTAGCCCCATCCACAGGCACCTCCTCAGTCTGACCCTCATGGGCACTACCCCAACCTTGCCCACAGGTGCCCTCCCAATCTTCTTTACCTCCTTATCCTCACTCAACCTCACTCTTTCTTGCCTCATCACCTTCAGTAGCTTATACATGTTCCCATATAGATGGTCTTTATCCTCTCAGAAAAGTTGTGGGTCCATGTACATATCCCTTTTTCTATAGCTGATCTCTCCCATGTAAAAAGTGCCTTGGTTCTTTCTCTGCTGATCCTTCTAACTTCACCAAAGAGTTCAGGTGCCTTATCCAAATCTATAGGCTCACCTGGCATGACCCCTGTCACTTTTTTATCTATTCTTACCCATGAAGAAAAGGAGAAGGTCTGGACAGTTGCCCAAGCCCATGCAAATGATATCACCACATGTAAACTTCCTATCCCATGGGAGCTGTGGCAGTTCCCTGGGCAGATCACCACTGGAATTATCAGGTAAATACTGAGAATTAATGCCTTGGCAGAACACTCCATAATAAAATGGTTATGTGCCTCCTAGTTGGCTTCCAAAAGGACTCACATAAGGTGGTTAATTTCAATAAACTGAGGTGGGTCACCCAGAGGACAGATGAAAAGCCTGAGTTCCTCAACCAACTCACATAGGCTCTTCTTCAGTACATAAAACTAGATCCTAATTCTCAGGAGGGCATGCTTGTCCTCAACTCTCACTTTCTCTCCCAGTCAGCTCCTGATATCAGAAAAAAAACTTAAGAGCCTAGATGATAGCCCTCAACTCACTCAGAGAATCTGTTGAATATAACATTTTAAAGGTGTTTAATGGAGGGGGAGGAACAGGGAAAGATGGAAAAGGCTTCCTGTGATAGACAAATAACAGCTTCTGGCAGTGCCCTTGAGACCACTTCCAAAGATAGGGCACCAATAGACTCTACCTGGAGCTTGCTTCAAGTGTGGCAACACTGGTCACTTGGCAAAGAACTGCACTTCACCTCACCTGCTGCCAGGACCATGCTCAAACCATGGAAAGGCAGGGTAGATTGCCCCAGTCAATTCCTCAAATTCTTCCTCTACATGAAAAATTTCTCAGATCTTCTAGAACTGACAGCTAAAGACCAACACTGCCTTGGAACCTCTGCCCCAAACAAAACCATTGAGATTACCGTGGAGGAGCCTATGGTGACTGTCCACGTAGCAGGTATGTCTCTGTTATTTTTTTATAATTAAAGGATTTTCTGTTTATTTTACATACCAACCACAGAACCTGAGGGGCAGCTACCCACCAAACCCACAGTTTCCCAGAGTTTTCTTGGGTGAGAGTAGCAGGAAATATTAGATAGAAGGATTTTAGATTGTGCAGAAAAGATAGAAATACAGGATAGCCTCGAGAGGGCCCGGAACCTATTTCACCGGCCCCAACTGTCTCTGCCCCAGGGTATTTATAGAAAAGCTGAGGGGTAGAGCAAAAGACCTTCCCCCAGCATAGCCACATGCAGACCATCTCAGACACCTGCACTCAGGCCCATGGTCCAATCATCCTCTCTATGNAGANCTGCTGGGTAAAGCCACNAGGAACCTGAAAATGGGCTCCCACAGGTCCCCCTTTCTTAATATATAAAAAACAACTCCTTATTAAGAGCTCACAGCAGTCTCCATAGCTGTCACACCTCCCAGTATGGGAGTAGAGGATGACAAAGATGGCATTTCTTTTTGGGAATGGTCTAAGGTGACTACAGCAGTCTTTAGCTGCATCAAGCCCTTTTTTAAACCAAACATCTCTTAATGCAATTGCAAACTTAAAGAATCCCTTAAGCTTCATCATAAACAGGTTAGCATAAATATTGTTATACACAGTTACAGTCAGTTTTCTCAATCTTACAACTTAAAACTCTTAATAGAACTGTTTGAACATAAATGTTGCTATATAGTTACAATTTTCTCAATCTTAGAACCATTTAAATTTCTTGCTAACAAAACATAGGATAAACTTCTGATGTACTCACAACTTAAATATTTTCTTAACTTCACTGAACCAGGGTGCATTAATATCAATAGGTTAACAATTTCATGACCATTACTATCTTACACATACATTCAATCTTAATTCACTCACAATTCCCTTTTCTTTATAATTTTTTTAAACAAAACCTCGAACCTAATTAGAAACCAAAGTTATACAATTATAATTCCTTCAAACCCATATTTAAAAGCAATATTCTCCATCTAATCATTAATACTTTGAAAACTTAGCAAAACATCCAAAAGCAATTTCTTAATAAAACTTTACATTTTAAAGTAATCTCTTAGTATACAATTTGCATTTCTTATTAACCAAACATTAATCCACTCAAAATATTTAAATTAAATAGACTAAGGAATATTACTTCCCTCATTTCTTTAATTTTTTAGAAAAAAAATTCCAAATTTCTCTATTTAAACAGTTCCATTTGTAACAACATCAATTCCATAATTCCATTTTTACATAAACAATTCTGTAAAACAATTCCATTTTTAACACAATAATTCCAGAAAACAGTTCTTAGGTCATCACCATAAGTAAATTCAAAATTATCCCCATTGCAATAAAATCACTATTGTTCATTCCATTTCTTAAGTCCCAAAATTTAAATAATAAATTCTGGTACCAGCCTTCCAAATATGAAGAAATTCATAACCAAAACCTTTTGTAGTTTCATCTCTTTTTCTTTTTAAGTTCAAAAAGTTCAAATAAATTCTGGTACTAGACTTTCATTTCCAAATATGAAGAAACATTTTACAACCAAAAACTTTTTGCAGTTAATCTTAGTTCAAACAAGCATCTCTGCAACTTTCATTGTCAAGCCAGAGACATTTTTAGTTACAGTAACATTTTAAACTGCACAGTTTTTGCTGTTAGCTCCATTTTTTCTGTGGTGTTTTGATTTTCCATGAATCTCAGCTGTGAGTGCCTTGTTTTGCTGGTTCTGGCGTCCACTATTCTTAGCTTCTTAGCTGCTTCTGAAGCTTTTAAACTGCTCAGACTGTCAGCTTGCAGTCTACCTTCTGTGTCTCAGGTTCCTTAATCATATTCATTTACCATAGACTCACAATCAACATTTACACTTTTCCACAAACTCACATTCAACATATCTTGCTTTATACTTTTTTACAAACTCACATAGAACATTAACACATGCTTATTTATCATGGCCATTTTTTTTTTACTTCTTACAAGCTTATTTAACATATACTTATTTATACTTCTTAAGGAAACCCTATAGTACTATAGCAAATATATCTCATATTCTTATTTAATCTTACATTTACAAATAGCATCTTATTTACTTCTTATATTCTTCTTTAAACTTACATTTACACCTAGCATCTTTATTTACTTTTTATACTTATTTACTTCTAAGATCTTAAAGAAATTCTATAGATCTATTTTAAGCAAACTCTATTAGCACAAATCTAACTTAACACCTAAAAGATTTCTTAACACTTAGAAGAGATTTAACATCTTAATTTTCTACTTTTTACCCTTGATTATCATCACTATCTCTATTAGAAAGATTCTCTTAACTAGACAGGAAATACACAAATTTCTAAAGTTCAGAGCTTATAGTTAACTTTGATATAATGGCTCTCAATTCTGAGATTTAGTGAAATCTGTTGCTAAACAGTGTTCTATGCATTTCAGATCTTTTATAACAACTCTATTAAGATCTATCTCAGTTTACAGCAAATCTAGAAAGAAAAAAAAAGATAAGAAAAACCTTGTAAGGAATATTCTGTTTCTAAATTGCTTAGCTAGTTATTCCATTACAGTCAATTTCCCATTCAGCAGAAGACAATTGTCTAAGTTAGAGTGGAGTTCCAGATCTGCAGCTTTCAGCAGGTTTCCCTGTATACCAAAACATTGTTGAAACTTCATTTCAAAACTCCTCAGCAGTCTGGAGGCTTTCTTATTCTCCTACTATCCCCAGATTGCAAGATGGAATCTCAATATCAGGAAAATTGATTTAGCTGCTTTTCACACTCATGGTTTTTTATTAGCCCAATATTTTTAGCAAGACTGCTATGCTACTCTTCAAAGAATTCAAGAATACAAGTGTTTTTTCATGTTTCACTTCATTAGTTTCTTAACCTGATATTGTTAGCAGCAGTAATATTTAGCATTGATTTCTTATAGAGAACTTTCAGGTGAAGCAACTTTGTTTTGTAAGACAGCTAGATTTTTTTTTGAAGCTTTATCTCAATCTATAAAGCAGTCATTTCTTTTTGAATGTTTTCTTGTCTCTTTACTAGATTTTCAAAGGAATCATTCATTGCAGGCTCTTTGTTCAAAAGCTAAAAAACTTTTTTAACTTCCCTTGCTTTCTTAAGGATTTTTAAGTGGCTTGTTAAACAGTTTCTAGTTAGAGTCTGTCCATTTGCCCAAATTCATAACAGCTTCCCTGTGCCANAATTCAGACATTTCTGTTGTAGCAGAACTTTCAGTTTGCTTTACAAAAAGCTTCACCTCAATATGTGGGTGAAATTCTCATTGAACTACCATAAAGCTCTTAGCAAAAATTTTGCACAGCTATTAGGGAAAATAAGGTATTTTCTCAAAGGCGCAAAAAGCAACGAAGTGCCAAGCTTTGTACCTTTTCAGTTTTTTATTGGAACTGACATTCAACAAACTCTTAGATGATTTTCCTCCTTATTCTTTTTAAAGCTGTATTTTAAGTTTACTATGAGCATTTTTAACCAGAAAAAAAGTTTTTGGACATATATCGCCATCTTTAGGAAAAACAAAACTACCTTTCCCAGAATGCATTTCTCTTTATCAGCTTGCTATTATGAGCTAGCTTATGGACTCCATTTCCCACAGTTCTTTTCCGAGTCTAGGAGTCAACTTTCTGTTCCTTTACCAGGCTTACTTTCAATGGGAGATTTGAACCAAACGTTCTGAGTTTTCAACTACAGGACATTGGGAGATTTCTGTTCTCTCATTTGGCTTTAACAGGTGTTTCTCCTTCATCTGACACACCGGCCCCAGATCAGAACCGTACCTGCCTCGTTAGTGGGCATTGAGGCGGGCAACTCCTGAAAACTTTTCTTGGGGCTTGTGTTTGCCTCAGCCCATTAGTGAAAAACAAAACACTTAGCAAGGTTCTTTTTACAGTTCCTTCAGAGAGTCTCTCTCTCCCAGACAGTTCCTGGTTTGGTCTCAAGTTCATTCCTTTTGCCCCTGAAACAGTTCCAATGCTACAGTGGCGGCTTTTCCTGCTACTGAAGGAAAGGGCTTTTTGTCTGTTTTCAGGGTCTGTGAGATTTGTGGTTTTGCCTCCTCAGGCCTTTCACCTGACCCAGTCCCCCAGCAGGTTGCTTTTATTGCATTTGACTGTCTGGGCACTCACAGACAGCTTATGCCAGAGGCAAATCACCTCAGGGCTTTACTGCCTCATCTTACACGAGTCAGTTGAAACAAAGCTTTTCTCAGAAAGATTTTTTTCTCTGATAGGAAAGAAAGCTTTACTCCTGTATAGTTCTCCATTTTGCCCTGCCTGCACTATTTCCCCAGGACAGTTTTCCTGACTGGGCTCCACAGCTGCAAAACAGTTTAGCTGGCTGTACTGCTTTCCCCAGCAGCCCCTCCCATCAGGGAGATAACTGCCTTAGCTCTTTGCAGCTCTGTGCTTGCACTTTCCCGAGTCTATGGCTAAGTTCTAGCTTCCAGGAGTGAATTCTGGCTAGTCGCTTCTCAGTTGTTGGTTAGAAGTGAGGAAACAAGGCTTAACAGAGTTTCAGCTCATTTCCTCAGGGGATCTTTGCATTAGAGCAATTAGAAGCAGCTTTTCATTCTGATATGTGCTCACTCAGAAACAAAGCTCTTGATGCCTCAGTTCAGCTTCAGCTGGAATGTTCAGGCTTTTTTGTTTTTCCCCGTGTCAGTAGCCCTTTTCCAGGTCCTGTATGCCTCTATTGCGGCTTCACCTTGGGGAAACTGTCTCTTGCTTCAGCTTTTTGCCTGTACTTTCTCTAGCTAGGCACTAACTGCAGGGAACTTCTGGCTGTTTTTTACTAGTTTGAAGAGACAAAGCTTAGAAGAGAGGTTTTTAGAAACTGGAGTCCTGCCTCCCTCATTGCAGGGAGGATTTTTCTGGCTTGAAAGACAGAATTTAGAGAGGTTTTAGCTGTCCTAAGAAGTTTGTTTTCCCTTAGAGCTAATCACAGGTGATTTTCCTTACTAATATCTTCAGGTGATTCTAATTTTAAAAGAGAAACTCAGAGTTCTGAAAGGCTTTTTAGAGAGATTTTTTTAAGAAAGCTTTTTAGTTTGAGAGAAAAAAAATTAAGCTTTTTAGAGAGATTTTACAAAGTTTTTCTTTTTCCAAGAGAGAGAAAGATTATCAAGCTCATTCCCAAAAAAGAGACCAACTTTTCCCAAAACTTCTGAACTTTTTGTTTTTTTACGCCAGTGTTTTTGCCTCAGGGAGAAATTACTTTCTTCTGCCACTTGGGATTAGCATTTTAGCTTCCCCGAGATCAAAAGCTTCCATAGGAATCTTTTTTCTGCCTGATAAGCTCAAAGAAGAACTGCTTTCTGCCCATAAAGCTCAAAGAAAATAGATCCCCCCTCCCAGTTTGCGAACATAGCCCCCAAAGTTAGAAAATTGAAGAGTTTCTGTCTAGTTGCCTATGTTAATTTTTTTTTTCTACACGACCTTATACTTCTAAGTTCTTCCTACACTATATTGCTACACTATATCTTCCTTATTTTTAACAGAAATTGAGAGAGAGAGAAGATAGAAATCTTCATAGAGGAGATTTTTGCACTTCAGCCTTGGACATCCTTCCAGTCCATTTTACTTTTCTCTCGGATAAAACCCCCTGCCCTATTTAATAAATAGGTTCCATTTCAACACCGGACATATCCCTTTCCTTTTATTCCACCAGCAGGGCCTAGCTCACACCTTCGCCAAAAACTCTGTATAAATCTAAACATTGTTACTTTCCTTTATCTTTTGACTTTATGTCCCTGTACTATTATTCTTCAGTCCCTGTTCTATGTCCTTATACTATTATTCTTCAGTCCCTGTTCATGGTACCATTCTGTGGAGCAGCTACCCACCAACCCCACAGTTTCCCAGAGTTTTCTTGGGTAAGAGTAGCAGGAAATATTAAAAGGATCTTAGAGTGTAGAGATAAAGATAGAAATACAGGATAGCCTCGAGAGGGCCCAGAACCTATTTCATCCGGCCCTGACTGTCTCTGCCCCAGGGTATTTATAGAAAAACCAAGGGGTGGAGCAAAAGACCTTCCCCCAGCAGAGCCACATGCAGACCATCTCAGATACCTGCACTCAGGCTGGTGGTCCAATTATCCTCTCTATGCAGACCTGCTAGGTAAAGCCACAAGGAACCTGAAAATGGGCTCCCACAAGAACCCCCTCTCCTCCCTCCTCCCGCCCCAGTCTCTGTTATTTTTAGTAGACTCTACTTGGTCTATACTTCTGGCTAACTCTGGAAAAACTTACCCTTCTCAGATCTCTGTGATGGATGTTGACAGCTGTCCCCACCAGCCCAGAGATAGAGGTCCTCTTCTCTGTTCCCTCTGAGACCACTGATTGCTCAGTCCTTCCTCATTATATCTAGTTTCCCAACCCTGTTATTGGGCAGAATATGGCTAAATTACTCTTTTCTTTTTCTTTTCATCCAACTCCTTCTGTAATTTCCCCTCTCCTAGTCCTTGAAGAGTCTCCTTGTGTATTGGCTGACACTAATACTTTACCTTGTCCTCTTCCAGACTCCCCTATTGACACAAAAGTATGGGGCACCTCCTTTCCTTCAGTGGCTTCCCATCATCTCCCCCATTAATATCCTCCTCTATTTATTACTTTACTGTTCTAGGTAAATGTTCTAGCATCTTAAGGATGCTTTCTTTACCATTCCTTTACACCCAGATTCACATGACCTCTTTGCCTTTACCTGGGAAGACCCTGACATGAGAAAGTGTCTCAGTTTACTTGGACTGTCCTCCCCCAAGGGTTCTGAGATTACCCCTCCCCCATTTCTTCAGCTAGGCTCTGGCCACTGACCTTTTTCTTGACCTGTCTCCCAACCACTTAATCCAATTATGTAGATGACTTTCTATTATGCAGCCCCTTGCTGGCACTGTCATATCAACATACTGCTCAACTTCTTAACTTTCTAGGGAAACAAGGATACAAAGTCTTCCACTCTAAAGCTCAAATTTCTGTCCTTCACATCAGTATCTAGGATTTCTGTTATCTCCCAACAGCTACAAACTCACTCTTGATGGAGGACAGTACTTGAAGTCCCCCATACCTCCAATCACCAAATAGATTCTCTCCTTCCTTGGCCTGGTGGGGTACCTTAGAACCTGGATCCCCAACTTCACTCTTCTTGCTCACTCCCTCAATGAAGCAGCTAAGAGTCCCTTAACTGAGCCTCTAGATCCTATTAAGCCAGTCTTGCCTGTTTTCTCTTGCTTATCAGAGGTACTACTACAGGTCTCTGCTCTGGCTCTCCCTGACCTTGACCACCCTTTATCCTGTATAGTAATGAAAATGGGGAATGGCTCTGGGGGTCTGGGGACAGATAAGAGGACCCACTTTTGGCCCTATTGTCTGTATTTCCAAATAGCTAGATACATACAGTTAGAGGATGGCAACCTTGCCTACAGGCAGTAGCAGCAACCTCCCTATTGGCACAGGAGGCATCTAAGCTCACCTTTGGCCACTCTGTCCTTTCACCAGACCAGCTCAAGGGTTTCCTATCACACACAAGACTCCATCTACTTTGTCTCCTTCTAGGCTCCTACTTTTTCACATTACCCTCCTAGAAAATCCTGATATTTCACTTGATTCCTGCTCTCATCTCAACCCAGCTACCCTCATTTCCAAGACCACAACCTTTTCATTCTTGCCTAGAATCACTTGAAACCCTTAACTATGAAAATCCATAACTTTCTATTTCCCCCTTGTCATGTCCTGACTATACTTGGTTCATAGGTGGAGGCTCATCTCTCACCTCCACGGCTCCAGTCAAATGGTCTATGTCATATCTCCTCTGACAAAGTTGTAGAGTCTGTCCCTTCACCACTAGGCACCACTTATCAGAAGTCAGAGCTTATAGCCCTAACTAGAGCCCTGAGGGGGACTTGTTCTCACTTTTTCCCCCAGGGTACTCTTGAGGAGGGAGAAGTGAGAAATATGTAGATAGAAATATAGAAGAGAGAGAAACATAGGATAGCTTCAGGAGGGCCTGGGTCAAAACCCACCAGCCCCTTCTGTGTCTACTAAACGGCTTTTAAAGGAATGCCAAGGAGTGGAGCAAAAGACCTCCCCCCAGCACAGCCAAGTACAGACCATCCCAAATACCTGGTGACCATGCACATGGTCAAGCCATTCCCTAATGCAGCCCTGCTGTGTAAAGCAAGCTCAGATCTCACTAGGAAGCTTTTGTGGGTTCCCACACAGCCCTTACTTTAGCATGAGATAAAACCATCAACATATACACAGATTCTAAATATGCGCTCTACATCTCACTACCATGCTACCACACTACCATGCCTCCATTTGGCAGGAGAGGGGTTTGCTTACCACCAAGAGTACATCTATTACCAATGGGCCTCTAATCCTAAAGTTGCTAGAAGCTTCTTATTTTCCCAAGCAGGTGGCTGTTATTCACTGTTGAGGTCACCAGGCCCCTTTTAATGATACAGCTTCAGGAAATGCTTCCCCTGAGAAGCCTGCTAAAGAGGTCAGGTAACATCCCTACCTCCCTTCCTCTATTCTTCTCTTGGCTCCTCCAAGCCTAACTCCTATCCACTCTGAGTCCCAATGACAGGCCCTCCAGGATATGGGAGCCTGTTATGGGCACTCAGGGCTGGCTCCATCTATAGGAAAGGTACTGTCTCCTGTTCCTGACAGCTAATCCACAAATCCTTTCACAATGGGTCTTAATATCTCTACCACTTTCTTCAATCTTTCTTCTTTCATCTCAGCCTTTCTGCCCTCCCTTAGACTATCACTCAGGATTCTATACCTGCACTCAAACATCCACAAAGGGGGCCTTTCAACCCCCTCTTCCCTTCAACCCACATAAATTTTGGGGTAATCTTCCAGGGAAGGATGGACATATTTCACACATATTCCTCCTAACAAGAAGCATCGGTATCTTCTTACTACACATTCTCAGGATGGTAGGCATTTTCTCTGCTATAGCTGAGACTGCAGAAGGGTCTGTTCCCTGTGGTGGTATTTTATCTATGTCCCCCAATAAAATTTATCTGAGGATCAGAGAAACAAGGTCAGCTGCTAGCCTTGCAAAATTAGCATACACCCTTAATCCTATCACTTAACAAGCAGGGTCTGTCTGGATCCCTGTGAGTTCTGGGTTACACTAGGAACAGTCAAGCCTGGAGACACATGCCTTTAATCAACTATAGAATTCTGGAGGTCTATACAGACAGGCAGGAAGTGACAGATGGACAACAGGAGGAAGTGATGTAGCTAGGCTGAAAGAGCCAATGGGAGAACAAAACAGAAAGGGGATATAGACATGGAGGTATAAGGAATTGGGACACTCTCCATTTTGGGAGCCCAGCAATGGGTGTGAGAGTCGGTGCTGGGAGCCGCTTCTAGGATTCTGAGATCCAGAGAAAAATACTGCAAGGTAATGAGCAGCTGTCTCCACAGGACAATATTCTGTCTTTCTTCCCAATCCCTTCTCTTCTTTTCATGTACTGAAGAGGGGTCTGGAAAACTCCCATTATGTTGTTCCTTACTCATTGCTACACGTTTCTGGTCACAGTTTTTTTCATTTTCTGTCATTTTATAGATCAGTAATTCCAGAGAAGCCGCTCGGAAGAAAGACAGAGACACCAGGTTACTGACACTTCAACAGCCATTCCAATTCTTGCCCTCCAACAGCCAGTACGAACATCTCAGTTTTGGGAACCATACTAGCCCTGGAGATAGGGTCTTGCTCTGTAACTTCACTGGCCTGGAACTCACTGTGTGGACCAGGCCGGCCTTGAACTCATAGAAATTAATCTGCCTCTGTCTCCCACGTACTGGGATTAAAGGTGTGTGCTACCATGCCTGGTAAATCTGACATCTCATCATACTATTTTTTTCCTGCTTATTTTGACCTTTATTGTCTCTATCTGCTTGCTTTTATTTATATTTGTTGAGTTTATCCTTTTATATTTTTTCTTATGCCATTTAGAGAGTCTTATAACCTATCCTATTACTGACTGGTTATTCTGGAAAATACAATATGCATTAAATTATCAACATTTAATATTAATCAATACTTTTACCTCCAAGATAATACTGGAATTTTAGAATTCCTTATTCTATTTCCTTCCATTATGATATTTATGCTACTGTTGTCATATGCTCTAAATAAACCATCAAGCCATCATTATAAGTTGGTTATCTCAAGTGGTTGTTATAGTAATGGAAAGCTGACATACCACACCATGGTTAATTCTTGATTTAAAAATATTACAAACTACCACAGATAACATAAACTTATGGCATACTAAGACCTTGTGTTATGCTTGTAATTGGTATACTTTTTTGAATTATCTAGAAAATCCAGATTAAGCTTGAAGAATACATAGACCACTAGAGTTAAAGTTAATAAGGTTTAGGAGTCTAGCCTTGCTGGTGAGCATAAGAGCATCATTAAGCATTTGTCAAAAAAACAAAAACAAAAATAAAAAAACCCAAACCACAACTCTGTCTTTAGCCTTGATTCTTGCCATCATTCTGTATGACTTCCATTTCCATGAGCAGCAACTCTTGGCTGTACTTTGTTTTTTCCTTGGAATTTTACTTCCTTGCTTGAAGTCACTATGTTCTCTCAGAATGTTATCCACAGTGTTCTGTTAATGTAGGTATTTAGTAAATTTTGTCCTGAGAGGGTGGTCACAAATCAATCTGGTTCTATCTCTAAATGTCAAGATCTAAGACAGGTATTATGTCTTTCATTAATTTTTTAAGGCCAGGTCTCATTCTGTAACCCAAGTTGGCCTTGAACTGATTGACAGGATTATAGGCTTGAGTCACCATACCCACTGTGCCTTTCTTATGAGAACATACCTTTACTTTGCCATTGTGTAAAATGTGAGTCCAGTGATAGCCATCTTGACTGCTGGAGATAAGGAATTCTTTCACAAACATGCTGGTAAAGAGAGATTTCACTCCCTGCGTTATTATTCCAGTGACTTTCATTGTCTTTTGCAAGTCCACTTGCAACCATTCCTTTGGATCATTCACCTGAGGAAGAGATACTGGAATAATATCTCCTTTATCACTATTTGCTTCCAGAAACCCACAACTCTCTTTTTAACCATACTACAGTACTATCACCCTACATAATAGTTTGTCTGCCTCCTTTATTTGACTAAGAATCCTGAGGGCCAAATTTTTCATAATTCTTTTCTTTTTTAATCTTCTTGGGTCACCCACTTAATAGGGGCCTAGTAAGTGCTGAATGAATCTAGGAACCATATCTAATAGAATATAGAGTTTGTCAATGTAGTTGCCAAACTATTTAATTCAAAATAATATTTAATATAATAATAATAATTATTATTATATTTATTTGTCCTGGTGTGTGTGTGTGTGTGTGCACGTGCACACACTCACACACGCTCGCACACACATGCACAAGTGGGCACCTATGGGCCATAAAATCTGCATGGGGGTCTGAGGACAACTTGAAGGAATTGGTTCTCTCCTTCCCCTATGTGGATTCCAAGGACTGAATTCAGAATATCAGGTTTCAAGCACCTTTACCTCCTGAGCCATCTCACCAGCTCTGGATTGGATTTGAGCTACCATGATGATTTCACAGATATTAGCCTAGTACCAGATATAGAGATTCTTATTGCCTAGTACCAGATATAGAGATTCTTATTCCAGGTATTTCATTAATGATCATTTCTTTCTTCAGTGAATGCTGTGTAAAATCACATGGAATATCAACTAAATGCCTATGGAGCATTGTTGCCCTCCCTAAACATTTTTCTTAGGAAGAGGGAACAGAAATACCCATGAAAAACAAGGGCTTCTCCTATTTTCCCAGGCTCTATTGTCTATTTTTATTAGTTAAGTGGTAAATATGTTGCTCTTACCTGAGGTCGCCATGCATTAGCCCTTCCCTGGAGGTGAAGTCGAGCTTGTGAAGGAGACCAACTGGCAAATATATTGGTGAAGTAGGATGAGGCAGTAATTTGTGTATCTGATATTACTTTATTCTCCATTCCCAATGGTATGCTACAACCTCAAAGAAACAAAATTGCAATGTTGTTACATGGGTAGGGTGCAGCCTAGGTTTCACTGGGCTGTCTTCAATCCTTTAGAGATATTGTCATCATGATAATTTTCAGGTATCAACTTTTACACAATTTCTGTTATTGCTAAAATGCCCAGATTTTCTGGTCAGTTCTGCTTAGGTCTGCTTGATTTTAATTTCCTTGTTGATATAAGTATAGGAGATGACTGCTTCTGGAGAACCCTATGGTTAATATAACTACAGCAACATAGTCTTATTTTTTTGTTGTTGTTTATTTCAAGACTGTGCTGGTTTTTTTGTTTGTTTGTTTTGTTTTGTTTTCATCACTGACAGTTCTGTATTCTGTGATAGAAATCCCTCCTCCCAGTCTCAGCATAATTAAAACAGTTATTCCATTTATGGTTGAGAAGGAAAAAGAAAATAATAATGGGATGACTTGGCACTTACTGTTTAAATCACAGCCCATCAACTCCATTCGAAGAGTACTGCGGATGCTAGAATGAGTGGGGTGCAAACGGATATATCGAGCAATAATTGGAGGATTAAAACTATTGTGCTTAATCCCAGATGAATCCACATTGCCAAAGAAGACCTATTAGGAGAGATTATTGAAAATATGTGGAAAGTAAATACAAACCATAAAAAAGTTGTTCTATGTACATTTTCCTTCTAATTTTGCCTCTGGCATTTTTTTCAATATGCTGACTAGATAGATGGTATACATGAGGATTTTTTAAAAATGCATCAAGAAGAAGAGTGGAACAAGGTAGTTCAGTGTGGTCTGGGTCAAATGAAATGGTTTTCTACCTCGGGTACCTCATAAAAATTGAGGAAGTCATTAGCACTTTGTAACTCCAGCATAGAGCAATCAGAAAGGTAGTGTTTGAATAATTACACCAGAAAGCTGGTGAAATAAGGGATACCTAACTCTCATTTCACAGGAACAGCAATTTGGAAGACATCTATGGACATCTTGGGATGCACATAGGAGGCTGAGAAACACTACAGAAGCACAAAACCAAGTATAGATGCTTGATATCAGCCTGCTGCCTATAATCCTGGCTATACATTCAGAAGCAGACTACCTTTTGTAAACTCAGATCCAACCCCACTCATGTGTAGTCTTAACATTAGCTCTATCCACCCAAGTACCTTGGAAGGGCCATTTTCATCAGCACCCCTAGTTACAGGTAGCTACAGTTTGGATGAGTTTTTTCTTAAGGTTTCGTATGTTGGAGGACTGATACTGAATGTGGTGGTATTGAGGTGTTATGGTAGAGAGGATAAGAAGCTGGCCTGCTTAGTCTTAAATTATTCAATTTGATAAAACAACAGTCTTGGCCTGAGCTACTCCCTTTTGAGTGTAAGAACCAAGAGATAATGACTCTATATCTTGTTTACACAAGTGACAACCACTATCTGACAGAACATTGGGAGGCATGAAATGATAAATAATTTATTTACGCCAGTAAATAATATCCCCAAATGTATTGAGTCATACCAGAAACACCAGGCACATGAACTTATCAATTCTACCACATGGAACCCCCTTACTTGGGACTGTAAAAGAAGGAGCACCTCAAGACCAAAGTGTGGTAGGCACACTAACCAGTCACAATGTCACTTATCATGAGCCTTGTCCAGGAAATTTTCCCCATCAAAAGACTCTGCTTCTTTCTGTTCCTGAGCTCAAGCTGTGGTGCAGTTTCCAGTTTCTCTTGCCTGTGACACTTGGCCAACTTCAATCTGACAGCTGAAATGTCTTGTCACATGTAACTGTATCTGACATTTCTGCAACTGAAAACAACTCTGTGTTGTGCTTCATAAGACTTCTTATCTGGTCCCCTACAGACTTTTCCTTGGAGTTTGCATCAGCTCTCTTTCTATAACTTCAAGATGGTATCTCTGAACTCTGTAGCCTCATTAACCCTTTTTAGTCATTCTGTAACCTTCATATTTGTTTATTATTGTGTGAGATATTAATACATTTTCTGAGAATTAATATTAGTATTAATTATTAATATTAATAACTAAGAATTAATATTAGTAGTTAAGATTGAAATAAAGGAACCCATTTTTTTCCAATAGCCAATTATCAAGGTAAATTGGAACTACTTGCCAAACCATAGCCAATAAAACCAATATAACTTCTGAATTTATTTCCTCAATAAATTATGACCTTGTGGAAAGATAAAAAAATGTCCATCTAAGTTTCTAACATAGCATCTTCAAGATAGGTAGGCAAGGACTTAGAGAAGTGGGAGAGACAACAGATTCTTAATGAAGCAGCATGAAACTTTCTAATGCCAGTTTCACTAAGCAATTCCCAAATTATTTTTCACTGCTTAGTTAAGAAATGAACTAGAAGAGCAACTTGGAGTCCTAAGTTAGTCACAAAACTAAAGGGTAGACTGGTGACAAATAATATAATTATCTGTTTCTTTCTGGCCCCATACTAGCAGTAGCTGAAACACAAACTTGTGGCAACAAGTTTGATTAGCCATCTTCTGTCTCAAACATCCATGCTGAGTTTTGAACCACACAGAACATCTTTTAACTGACTTAAAAATTACATCAAAAGCAATAGAATGCAGTTAATTATTTATTCCTTAGGTGGCCTGAGGAGGTAGTATACAGTTTTCACACCCAATCAAGTTATCCTTAGCAGAATGCAATTTTCAGGCCTATTTCAATAAAAACCTGTTCCTGGTTGTACCAATCTACTTCAGAGAAGATGATAGGCATCAAAGAAACTCCATATAGAGTTTACTTTCTTTGTGGCAAAAGTTAGCCACTGGGCAAGAAAGTACCCTTGCCTTGACTGCTGACAATATGCTGTCCAAATGGGACAAGCAGGACACAAAAGAAAGGACTGCCAAATTTTGCCAAGACAAAGTAGGATAGCCCTTCAGAAAATCCTGCTTCACAGATGAGTCTATCAGATATACTAGGCCTGTAGGCTGAAGATGGATGCCCCAACATTGCAGAGGAACCTTGGGTGACTGTCCAGGCAGCCAGCTGTTTCTGTCATTTCTCACATATTTTGAAAGTTGCTTGCCTGGACTTCCTCTTTACTTAGGTAATATTTCCTTCTTGGGTCTCTGAGGGAGTTGAAGACTAGATAGTTATAGTTTTCCTTGTTAACAAATTCAGAAAAGAAACTCACTAAAGAGGTATAAAGTGTATAAGTTTGAAAGACATCATAAGATACTTTTTGGTTGGTAATGCAAGTTAGAATAGAAAGTAAATTAGGTATAACACTTTGGACTCACCAAAATAGGAAAAATAATGGAGTATTTTCTCTGAATCTGTCAAATGTTAATGTACTGGACATTGTTAATGTAATTCTTAACTGTATATATTGTGTACACTTATTGTACTTACTGTATATAGTTTTTCTTATATTAGTTATAACCTTCTTTTATTATTTTAGACAAAAAGGGGAAATGTGGTGATATTTTGTTGTACCCTAATAAAATTTGCCTGAAGATCAGAGAACAGAACAAGCCACTAACTTAAACATAGAGGCCAGGCAGTGGTGGCACACACCTTTAATCCTAGCACTTGGGAGGCAGAGATCTGTCTGGATCTCTGTGAGTTCAAAGCCACCCTGGATTATATGAGATTGATTCAGTCTAGGAGAGAAACAGAGCCAGGCAATAGTGGCACACACCTTTAATCCCAGCACTTGAGATTTCATGCCTCTGCTACCAGTATTTGGGAAGCACACACACCTTTAATCCCAGCACTAAGAAGGAAGTGATATGGCTGGGCAGAGAAAGGTATATAAGGTGTGAGGAGACAGAAACTAGAGGCTTTTCAGCTGAAGCCCTTTCAGCTGAGTAGCACTTTTTGGCTGGACCTCTTTTGGCTGAGGACTCAGAGACATTCAGTCAGAGGATTTGTGGAGTTGGCGAGGTGAGAAGTAGCTGTGGCTTGTTCCTTTGTCTCTCTGATCTTTCAGCATTTACTCCAATATCTGGCTCTGTTTTTTTATTATAAGACCATTGGGATTCAAGCAACAAAAACTCTCAATAAACAAAGTTGATACTACTTTATTTTCCTACATGGCTTGTCTTGTCCTTTCTTGCAAGATATAATATCCTTTCCCCTAAATTCTGGTTTCATTAAAAGTTTCCTTAACATTTCTTCTGGTCTCTGGTTCTTTATCTGAGAAGATACTCTAGGAAAGGCATCCCTAACCTTATGCCACACAAAAGAGTGAAGCGACCCTCCAATTCCCCCTTAATAGTAGGTCCTTTAAGAGAGGAACCTAAGCCTGGCATGATGGCACATATCTTTTATTCAAGCACTCGGGAGGCAGAGGTGAACAGATGTCTGAGTTTGAAGTTAGCATGGTCCACTTCCACTTAGGGTATCCAGGACAGCCAGAGATACACAGTGAGATGAGAGGGGAGTGTGGGTGATGGAGAGAGGAAGAGCAAGAACCTAGTAAAAGGGCATTGGGGGGCATTGTCTTCAGAAGGAATTGAGGTAGTTCTTGTAGAATTCTTGTTCTCATACAAGATTAAGTTGACATAAAAGAGCAAACTTCATCCTGAACATTCTCTGATTCCCTATATTGCCATATGATCTTTCCCTCTCATAGATATTTCTACTATTGTGATGCTATCTGCCATCTGGATCTCAGCAGAGCTGAACAGAAGCTAATGCCATGACTCTGAACCTTTAGAAGCATGAGCCAGACAAATATCTTGTATTTATAAATTACTGAGCTGTTGTTTGAATGTAGATGTTCTTCAGAAGTGTTTATGTTTGGAACATTTGGTCCCAGGCTGGTGGCACAGTTTTGGAAAATTTCGGGAACTTTGGGAAGTAGAACTTTGATGCAGGAAGTAAGTCACTGGGGGTTGGGCCTTGAGGTTTATAGCCTGTCCCCACTTCTTGTATGCTCTCTCCTTCCTGGTGCAATGTTATTAGTGTGACAGAGGGTTAGTATCCAGACTATAAAAATAAGTAAAAAACAAACAAAACAAACTCACCTTATATATTGAGTAAACAAACAGCCAGTGTGCCCACCTTTTATTTTAGCACTCTGGAGGTAGAGGCAGGCAGATGTCTGTGACCTAGAGCCGCAGTTCTCAACCCGTGGGTTACAATCTCTTTGGGGTTGCACATCAGATATTCTGCATATCAGATATTTACATTACAATTCATAAAAGTAGCAAAATTATAGTTATGAAGCAGTAATGAAATAATTTTATGGTTGGAGTCACCACAATATGAGGAACTATATTAAAGGGTCACAGCATTAGGAAGGTTGAGAACCACTGAGTTAGAAGCTAGCCTTGTCTAGCATCTAATGAGTTTCAGGCCAGCAAGGGTTATATAGTGAGACCCTGTCAAAATAATAAAAAAAAGAAAGAAAAAGAAAAAACATTTAAAGACCACCAAAAAAGGTTAAAAAAACTTAATTGAAAAAATGCAGCATGTAACTAAAATGAGAGTTCTCAAAAATGAAATATAAATTCTTGAGAAACATTTTTAAAAAATGTTCAACATACTTAGCCATTAGGGAAATGCAAATTAAAACTACTTTGAGATTTCATCTCACCCCAGTCAGAATGGCTATGATAAAAAACAAAAGGACAAGTCTGGTATAGATTCAGGGAAACTTTTTCAGTGAACACTTTTTCACTGCTGGTGAGAGTGAAAACTGATGTAGACAGTATTGAAATTAATGTGGAGGTTCCTAAAAAGCTAAAAATACATCTACCATATGATCCAGCTATACCACTCTTGGGCATATACCCAAAGGACTACATTTTATACTACAGAGATGCCTGCTATTCATTCATGTTCATTGCTGCTCTATTCACAATAGCTAGGAAGTGGAAATGGCCTAGATGTCCATCAGCTGATGAGTGGATAAAGAAAATGCAGTACAGTTACACAATGGAATATTATTCAGTCATTAAGAAAAACAAAACTAGCCAGATCTCTATGAGTTCAAGGTCAACCTGGTCTATATAATGAGTTCCAGGACATCAAGGGATATGTAGAGAGACCCTGTCTAAAAAAGAAAAGAAAAGAAAGAAAAGAAAAAAATTATGAAAATTTCAGATAAATGGATGGAGCTGGAAACAATCATTCTGAGTTGGATAGCCTAGATCCAGCATGACAATTATCATATTTTTTTAATTTGTGTGTTTTAGCTTTGAATCAGATATGCGCATTCTATGTGGAATACCCATGGAGGTCAGGAAATTAGTAACAGGCTATTATTAGAGGGGCTTTCAAGAAAGGGGAAGTAAAACTCACTGGTATATAGAGTTAAAAGAGAATAATGGAACAGGAAGGGTTAAATTTGGGTAGGAGTGGGTAAGGCAGGGTAGGAGGAGGGAATATGGAGAGGTATAAATAACACTAAAGACATTTTGAATAAGTCATATGAAAACCTACTACTATAAAAGATACTAAAGTATACTTATATGGAGAGAGATAAAATGCATCAATATCCCCATTATGCACCAGAGGCTAACAAATCAAAAGCCCAGTGCCAGGAATGGGTTACATCTTTTGGATTTGTTGGCCAGTGAGTTTAAATAGACTCTCAAACATTACAGGCTGTTTCCAATGCAATAAGTTACCCTGCAGAACTTTATGGTAAGACTCTATTGCTGAAGACACCACACACTTCAGTCATAGAACATAGAAAAACCAAGCTAGCATTGGCATAAAAGATTCATCCCTACTGGCTAGTTTTTATAGTGATGGAATGTTCTATGCACACTTCGAGGGAAGAAAGGTAATCAACAGTCTTACCCAGCTATGAACCCTGTGAACTACCATAATGACTGGTTTGGCATGATTTTTTTCTACTGGTTTAATAGTGGCATAAATCTTATCAAAGTAACCAACCACTTTCTGTTTTGATCTAAGGCCTTTTCCACAAGATGTAACCCATACCTAGCAACATTGTCAGGACAAGAACCTGTTACTAGAGAGGTCATAGGCCCTAGAAGAGAACCCAAATGAGTAGTATGCTAAATGAAAAGTATTAAACCAACTCCTCATTACTTATTACTATATCCATAGATCAGTTAATTTGTCAACCCTCATCAGAGAAGCTTCTCTTTAAAGTAGTGATTAACCCAAAGACCCACAATTGGCCAAAGCTCAGAGAATAAAAGACTGAAGAATGCTCAGCTCTAAATGGAATATACATATATACATATACATGTGCCTCTCCTCCAAAGCTCAGGAATTATTGTGGAAGAGGAGGTAGAAAGAGTATAAAAGTCATAGGTGGTGGATGAGTGCAAAGAAATAGTATCTTCTGGACACAACAGGACAGTTACACATATGAACTGTCAGTGGTTGTGTCAATATGCATAAGACCTACACAAGTTCAAGTCAAACCAAATTCCATCATGGAGAGGGGAGGTGGGCATGAAGTCTCCTAGCCAGGGGACTATTTGTAATTGATAGCTGCTGGGAAATAATAATCTAATTTCTTTAAAAGTGTAGCCTAATCCAAGAGACTACCAAAACATACAACCTATTGCTGTTGCCCTTGGTTGGCACCAGAAGTGTAAGGTAAGTTGCTATTGCTGAATACAACATGCACTTCAGAAACAAGGACCAGAGACCCCTAAGCTAGAACTGACCCAAATGTGCCCTCCATGAGGACCAGCTTTTATGGTACCAGAAGGCACCATGCAAGCTTCCAAAGGAGGGAGGCAACCAAAAGTCCTACCCAGCTATTATGCCCATGAACTACTTCAATGATCAAAATGGCAATAACCCAAAGGGTGCAGTAGTGGCATACATACCTTAATGGAAAACAACAGCTCTCTAGTTGGATTTAAGCTCTCTCAGTAAGAGGGATATCATATCCATACTGGAAACTAGCTAACTACTCAGTGCTAGTGAAGTATGGTTATTGGAGGAAGATAATCTATAACCACTACTTTATTAAACCAGCATAATATCTAATAACAATCTATAAACATTTTTTCTTATACCGACAGATAAGTGTAGTCTTCATCTCTCATCAAGAAAATTTCTCTGTATAACAGATGGAGACCATTACAGAAAACCAGAACCAATCAAAACGCAGAGTTATGGATATATATCTACAAAAAAACTCCTACACCTAAGACTTAGGGAACATTATGGAAGAGGGAGTGGAAATATATTAAGAGACAGAGGATCAGAGAGTTTGGTGTGAGATTGCCTCTCCTAGTAATGTCAGAAGCTATACCCTTAAAGTCTCACCAACATGATTGCCCAAATGTGATTGGAACAAGGATGATAGTAATAGACATGCCAAAGTATACAGAGAAAAGCCGAAGAGGCTTCAACCCTAAATAAACAACTATAGACAACTGAGGAAAGCTAGGAGCATTTGGTTATCCAGTGCCAAACGGTCAGCCCTGAAAAAAAATAAATGCAAGTAATATAATACAGACTGAGCAGGTTATATTTAAGAACATATATG